>JARYGA010018052.1:0-10161 GCA_030545235.1 Helianthus tuberosus
TGAAGTTAAGCTTCTGGATTTCAACCCGTGGTGCGAGTTTACGTTACCTTTGTTGTTTACGTGGGAGGAACTGGAATCTGAGCTTTTGAGTCGTGAACCGGAGTTCAGGATTGTGGAGGGTCAATGTGGAGTTAGACCGGGTTTGAAGACTGCGGTTCCTTACGATTATTTGGATATAAGTGAAGGAAGTGGCTGGGATCAGTTTTTGAGAAACGCGGATGAGGAGCTGCGGCGGCAGACACGGTCAGCTGGTGGTTAAGGTTAACCACCATGTTCGGCCCCTGATGTTTTCTCCGAATTAAGGTATGGTTTTTTTTGTTGTTCTCATATCTGTAATTGTTAACAATGTTGGAAAATGATTTGAAATACTATAAACATTGAATATGTTTTAGGCATTCTTAGTTTATTTTCTTGTAATACAGTAATGCACTATATGGGCAGCTCAAACTTTTGCGAGACCTTAACTGGTTGGCTTATGGTTATTGATCTTCTATCGGTTAAAATTGACCGGTTTATTTGTTAGCTGTCTGTTAGCTCGTAACTAAACTGATGATGATTGTTCTCAATCTTGCTAGTGTGGTCCAGTTTATAAATCAGGCTTTTGTTAAATACTTTCTTTGCAGAGGACCTTAAATGAGCCATACAGCTTTTTTGTGGACCACTTTAAACGATTCGTATAAAACCTGATTTTTCATACGAGCTATAAAATCTTTCAGTGGTGTGTAGATTGCATATCTCATCTGTGGTGTGTGTATAGCTAGCCTCACTGAGAAAATGTGGGGTAAAAGATATTGATTTGACAAACAATGGGTAATAACTATAATAAACATGTGATTTCTTAATATGGTCTGTTAATATATTATATTTTTTTTAGAAATAGTTAAATGTGATGTGGTTTGGGTCATTTTGCCAGTTTAGTCCAAAGGTTTCATTTTTCGCTTGTGGGTTCAAAAAGTTTTCCATTTTAGTTCATTGAGTTGACTTCATCCATTTTTTCTAGTTAACGAGAAGACAATTCAGTCATTTTATATGTAATTCTGTTAACTAGAAGGGCAATTCGGCCATATAATAAAATGACCGAATTGCCCTTCTCGTTAACAGAAAAAATGGATGAAGTTAACCTAGTGGACTAAAATGGTAATGATGAAACCTTTTTGGACCCACATCCGAAAAATGAAACTTTTAGACTAAACTGACAAAATGACCCAAACCACAGTGACTAAAATGGCATTTAACTCTTTTAGAAATATGATTATAAGGTATCTTTAATATCACCCTTTAAAATATCATTTTCTTTTCAAAAATATGATTGTCATTTTGCTATTTGTATCGTTTCCTAAACACTCAATATGCACGTGTGAACCTGCACCCGAAAAAAGCCCCGCGACCCGGGTATTATAAAAACCTGGTATTGGCAACCCGAACCTGACCTTACCCTATGGGTATGGACCAGGTATGGTATTCCAGCTGAGAACCCGAACCCGGGTTCTATGTATACCCAGGCTTTTTCAATACCCGTAACTAGGTTTAATAACACATGTACCTGAGTTATAGGAATACCCAATTTTAGGAATACATGCACTTTAATTATTGTAGTTACTACTTAATACTAGTGTGCAATGGTGGATGTGATGAACATGACTTATAGTCGGTCCTTTGTTTTTTAAAATAAAGAGGGTATTCGGTAACGTTTTTTTGGTCCCGTCAATTCATGTAAACTAGAATTACGATCCGTCGCAATGCGGCGGAGATTCTTTAGTTATAACTAAGTCGATTTAGGACGCGCACGTTATATTGAACCTGTCAAACGGGAAAAAAATAGACGATGTAAAAGGGTTCACCCACTCACGCACGTTGCGTCGTGTTAACTCGCAAAATTTAAAACGAAACGTAAAATCGTTAAACCAAAGAAAGCACGTTGCGATGTGTTAAGTCACAAAATTTAGAACGAAACATAAAGCGAAAAATTTGCAGAAAATGAAAACTATAATTGACCAAAGTTGAAAGTAAAAAATGTTGTGAGGATAAATTGCAAAATATAAAAAGTTTTGTGTTAAAAGCATGGTTGTAAAACAAGGTCTCCAAGGCCGAGTACTCCCCGAGTAGTCGCTACAAGGTAGGTTGACGAGGCGACTTTCTTCAACTCCGACTAATTACTCGGAATCGATCAAATGCGGTCAACATTGGCCAAAATTGGATCTAGTAGGTCAACTCGGGCCGAGTTTGACTTAAAATAAAATAAAACATAATTTATATGCCTATCATATTAAAGAATGAATATCAATTTCACGTATTTTGTTATAAATATTAGTAAATTTATGTTATTTGACATATATTTAATATCCGGAAACTAATTTCTTTATAATTTGGCATCTCTGAGTACTCCCCGTGTACTCTCCGCCTAGACCGAGTACTCTCAACTCCCCGGTCGACCGACTAGGGAGCGCCTAGCGACTTTTACAACCATGGTTAAAAGTAAAAAAAAAACAAATAGTTTTGGGTTAAAAGTAATTTATGAAATACTTTTGGGTGAAAAGTAAAAAAAAAACAATTTTTTTTTTAAAGACCCCCAAAGCCAAGGTTACAACAATCATATGCATAACCATTTTTTCTTTGAAAAACCCCCAAAGCCAGGATTACAACACATAAGTAAAAAAAAAATCAAAGCGGTTAAATCGCAAAATGGAAACTTTTGAATTAGAAGTGAAAAATCAAATTAATCAAAGGGGTTAAATTGTATAAGATGGAAACTTTTGAATTAAAAGTGAAAAATCAAATAAATCAAAGAGGTTAAATTACCAAAGATTAAAACTTTAAACTTAAATTGTGAAAGAGTAAAACTTTAGGGTTAAAAAGGAAACAAAGATTAAAACTTTAAACCTAAATTGTCGAAGATTAAAACTTTAGAGTTAAAAAGGAAAATCCTTTTTTTTTTGAAAAACTCCCAAAGCTAAAGGTACAACAACCTTAAGCACAATTAAGTTGTTTATTTGTATGTTAATAATGGGTCAAGTTATTCTACAAAGACTTCTAATTGTAAGAAGTGTAAGAAGGATTTATAGAGTGACAAGTGTCCAATAACCTAAAACTAAACCCACTACATCACCACCAAAAACCTAAACACCCACCCCCACCCCCACCCCACCCCACCCCACCACCACCACCACCCAAAAACCTAAACCCCCCCCCCCCCCCCCCCCACCCAAAAACCTAAACCCCCCCAACCCCCCCCCCCCCCCCCCCCCCCCAAAAAAAACCTAAAAAAAAAATATAAAAAAAACTAAACACCCACCCCCACCCCCACCACCACCCAAAAACCTAAACCCCCACCCCCCCACCCCCTCGGCAAAAAAAAAAAAAAAAAAAAAAAAAAAAAAAAAAAAAAAAATTTTTTTTTTTTTTTTTTTTTTTTGTGGGTGAGGTGGGGTGGGCGGGGTGGGTGGGGGGGGGGTTGGTGGTGGTGGATGTTTAAGGTTTTTTTTTTTTTTTTTTTAGTGGGTTTTTTTGTGTAGTGGGTTTTTTAGGTTATTGGACACTTGTCACTCTATAAATCCTTCTTACACTTCTTACAATTAGGATCCTTTGTATTTGATCCTAATCCTGTTAATAATAATTACTATTATATCTTTTTTTAATGACAAAGGTTACATCACTCGTACTTCTAAACTAGACAAATAAATATTAAATTACATCTCATTTCAGGATTTAAACACTGGTTTTTTTCAAAAGGCAAAAGCCTCTACAACCCAGCTATAACTGAAATGACAAATAAATTAAAAAAAATAAACCCCATCACTTACGTGTATAATAAAATCAAATTTAAAAGAGCAATGATCACAAAAATGTCGGTGGATGGTTTATTGTAAACTTGGATTTATTTATTGCAATATAATAATAATTTACAGAATATAATACTAATATCGGATGAAGAAGATTTACACACGATGGGGACCCCTTATCCAACTCGACAGGCTGATATGGTAACCACCAAAGTAAACCAATTCTTGTGCAAGGGAGTGTTAACCAATTTTGATCATGTATTAGGCTATGGGGTGTGTGGGTCATGGATTGGAACATTATTTCTATATAGGACCATTAATTAAATGGTACATCACCCCTTCTTTGATTAAAGGTGGTTTCCATGGATTAAACCACGATTACCACGACCCTCCCATTTGATAATTTTATGACAAAAATAAATTAAAAAAATAAAGATGATAGTGGTTTGGGTCATGACCACACCCTTAGGCCATGGGGTATGGGGCTTGGGTTGGGGCGTGGGTTGGGGGAAAACGCCCAAGCCACCATCCCGGGTGGGCTTGGGTTGGGGCGTGGCGTGGCCCTTGGGGCTTGGCTTTCAAGCCGGGCGGGGGAGCAAGCTGACATGGCGGGTTGTGAATGGCCCTTTCAAACTAGCCGTTGGCTAGCCCTTGGGGTCTATATTTAAAAAAAAATAATTTCTTTTATAAATACTTACCACATTTAACATCTTTCTCACACAATATCAAACATATAAAACACAATATTGCCATGAGTTCTTCAAGTTATAGTGAATCGTCATCATCATCTGACGATGGTGCGGAAATATTTCTACAAACAATCATTCTTCACAACATGATTTTGGAGGATGAAGGTAGAGCGGTCGTAACCTACTATGATGATGATGACCCCCAACCAGGTAACGTAACAGACGAAGATAAAGCGGCAAATGAATTTTTAATAAAGTCAAGGGATATACATCACAACCTTCGAGCTGATTTGGTGGAACATGTTTCAACGATTCCTGGGTTCGAAACCGACGAAGACGACGAAGAATGATAGGTTTTTATTTTGATAATTATTTTGTATGTTTATTTTAATAATTATGTTGTATGTTTATTAGTTTTTGGTTATAAATATATATATAAAGCTGATGTGGCTTGGCCACGCCAGCCAAGCCACGCCCACCATACCCCCTTCAAAGGTGGGTTGAAGCCTTGAGTTTTGAAAGTCCACGTGTCAACCAATGCCCAACCCAAGCCCGACCATACCCCATGGTCTTAGGGTAGTGATTTTGAATTGTGGATTAAAGATAGATGACATGACGCTTATGTGGAGGGTCATGAGGGTCATGACCACACAGAACTACATAAGCATTTATACGTGGAAGATGATCACATATAATAGTGTGAGAGATAAAAAAAAGATAGTCATAAACTATTATACGTATCACAATTAAAAATGTTATTGGATTTTAATAATCCTAAGTTTCATCTATTGGACGATAATAATCTCAACTTTAAAAATTCCCTCCAACAATCTCAACTTGTAAGAATTTGGCCCTCATCGAACATTTTCTAACTGTAGTGCACTTGAATCTATTAAGGAAGCTGCAGATGCACTTGAATCTATTGAGGATATCAAATTCTTATATGTTATAAAATGATCGACGAGTGCCAAATTTTTACAAGTTGGGATTATTCTCGGCTAACAGGTGAAAAAATTCAATAACCCCAATTAAAACAATAATGTATATATAGTCCTGGGTGATAACTTTTATTTTAATTTGCTTCAACTATGAATCGAATTGCTTATGCCAACCTTTCAAACCTGCCTGAGTGCCTTCAATAGTATGATATTATATTACCCCTCAGACCCTCACAAATTCAATAAATACCCTTTTAGATATATAAAATATAACTGAAGAATTTGAATCACTCACATAGTCACATGTGTCATCACTGTCATGTTAAAAGGACTAGTTTACAAAAGGTTACAAGAGTTGTCCTACGCGATGGCTACAATAAGCATAACTAGGTATCACGTAAAAGGACTAGTTTTAGTTAATCAATAAGCATTGTGATAACTTGTGATATCTTAGGTTTAAGCCTCAGGTTAACAGTTTACATGTTATAATCTATAAACACGGCTAATTAATGGCGCTAAGGGTATTGTAGGGTTTTCACACGAGTTATATGTCAAAAATATGTTAGAATAGTTTTTTTTTAACAGCAAAGGTTACACTCCTAAATTTCTCTCCACCCCAAGATTTGAACTTGAACTTGGGTTATTCCACAAAAGAAAAACCCTCTTGACCACTAGGCCACATGCCTAAGTGGCATATGTTGAAAATTGAATAGTTGATGATATGAATTTTCATATATGGAAGGTTATTAGTTTGTTAATCAGTGGTTATCAAGTCCTAAAAACTTTCACAAACAGTTATGTGAAACTAAGCTTTTGGATTATAATTCTTACTAAACTAGTAATAAGACCCGCGTCATTGCAAACGTCGAACGGATTAGTCCAAGCGTTATGTGATGCGCTAACCTTATGAAACCACTCGTTTCAACGTATCCGGTTGAATTCAATGTAACATATAGCTGCACTGCGATTGGATCAAAACATAACGCAAAACGAATTTATACCGTACAATCATAACGTTTTATATGCGACCCGACTAACTTGAATTTATACCGTCAAGTCAAAAACTCTTGAGGGGTGAAAGTGACATTTTGCAAAGTTCATAAAAAATTATGGGGTTAAAAATTACATTTCTTAAACTTAAGGACTAAGAGGGGGTAATAATAAGATTTGACAAAGTTAGGGGTAAAAAGAAAAGTATGACAAAGTTGGGAGTATAAAGGACACTACCACAAAATTGGAGTTAGGGGTAAAAAGAAAAGTATGACAAAGTTGGGAGTATAAAGGACACTACCACAAAATTGGAGAGTAAAAAGCAAACTACTTGTATAAAAAGGTTATTTATGTTTGAAGAAAAATGGGGCAAACTATAAAGATTCAAGATTCAAGAAGCTCAAATGATTCAAGATTCAAGAAGCTCAAATGAAAATTCAAGAAGCTCAAGTGAAGTAGTTGGTCGGTGGCAAGCCATCGACTTTCTACTTTAAGATAGTATATGATATAGGAAGTTTGTCCACCACCAGGTTATGTTATAATATCATGATAGGTCACAGTTAAGGCTAAAGTCAACATTAACCATATTTGGTGACAACTGTCAAAACACACGTGTTGATTATTACAAAATATATAGTAATTTATGGATCTCATTAAAACTATTATTACTCAACTAGTGAGCGTTGCCGAAACATTAATAAAATAATTAAAACATATTAAAAGATAAATTATTTTTATAAAAAAGCCGTAAAAAGGTTAAAAAATGTGTTGCGACGGGGCCTTAAACCATGAAAAAGTTGGTGTCAAGACGTTGACGAATGAATATTAAATTGTTATTAATGATATTGAACGAAACACAATTCATAAAGGATGTATATAAGAGAAAAAAAAACTAAAAAGTTTAAAAGAATGAACGAAGAAAATAAAAAGAAAAAGAAAAATAACTTGAATCCAGTTAATGGATGGCAACAAAGATCAACATTTAATTCTGAAATTCTGTCTCTATAGCTTAAGAAAGCATATAATTCAACTGTTAATAATTAAAACAAAACAGGACATAGATATGTTAATAATTTTGGTTGTTCGGTTTAACAGTTTAATAATAGACATATGGTGCAAAAATGGAGCTCTTTACCCCCGTTTAATAAATATGTCGTGCTCAGGGCCGGTCTAGCGTTTTTAGAGGCTCTAAACGAACTACAAAAACAGGGCCCTTTAAATTGGTATAAAGAAAACATCGGTTCTATTTTCTGTCTTCCAAGTGTCAATCGCAAACACAATATCAAAACTCAAAGATTCAACCTATCAACTAGGAATTTAGGGCAAACACTGATTGAGTTGCACCCCACTAATTTCTTCTAATTTCGCCTATAAGGCTCTAATCTCTCCCCAACCGGCGACACCATTGAGCAGAGCAAGCATGAGCGACGTTCGAATTAGCGAGAATCACGAATTCGACCTAAATTAAATACGAATTGCATATTGCTTGGAGTTGGAAGTGGGCCTTTTTATTTTAAATCGGTTCTTCAGTTGGATCTTGCAATAAATATAGTTTTTGTTTTGTTCATTCGAGCCTAATCAATAATACACATATGCTATTTAAAGATTTAAAAAAATTGAGACCTCTATTTTTTGGAGGCCCTAGGCTATTGCTTAGATTTGAAAGCCTCTAGGTCTGCCCTGGTCGTGCCAACACAATTAAGAAAAACAATATATATAATATATAAGAATCATGGGCGGCTATGATGGTGTGCGGGGAGGACCTCCGCACAAGGCCCGTTATTTCGAGGGGCACGCGATTTAAAAAAAATCCGATACATATATGTTATTTTTTTTAAATAGTAAAAAAACACATACCAATTCCAATATAGGCCCATTTACAAACCATTTTTTATGGTTTAGAATTTAGCCCACTTTACATTAAGTTTATTGAGCCCAATACTAATTTGATTTTTTTTAATACTAATAAAACATTATGGAAGGACACATTTTTTCAAGCTCGAACAGGGTATGTGAATTCTCAGAGACGCCTCTAATAAGAATAGCCCGTCAAAGCATTTACAACGTGCATGTTTAATGCTTTTACCACTTTATTATTACATGTTTAGAGTCTACGCTTCTAATTTATTGATCTTATGACTCTAAGCTCGTTTTGACTAGCTAACCCGTTTGAGCAAACGCGTTATACGCATGGGCGGATCTTAGTGGAGCAGTGGCAGGGCCACGGCCCTGGCAAGTTTTTCGGCCGTAGTGCTAATTTTCCGCATTTCGATCGAAATTTTGTATATATACTATGTTCGGCCCTGGCAAGTTTTTCGGCCGTAGTGCTAATTTTAGTGCCCGTGTCTTTCGGCCCTGGCAGGTTCAACGGGCAAGATCCGCCACTGGTTATACGAGTCATTATACATGTGATTAGGTATTATAATTACTATTTTACTTGAATTAACACCTTATATTCCAATTCCAAATATCGTTTCCCCAATCCCCATACTATAACTCGAGCCGGTAACTTCATGTCGGTGATCCGAATAGGCAAAGAGCAAAATGACAGTAGCAACTTGTTAAATTACAAAACTAATCCTTCAACTCTTAATGAACATGCAATACTGGTCAATTTTTAGATTTCTTGTAATTTTGGTCTAAACTAATCTTACAAACAAACATTGTTGTGTCACACTTTTATTAACTATGAACATACCATGTTATACGCAATATGTACTAGTTTTTTTTTTAAAGGTGTAATTCACAACAGACGGTTAATACACACCCGCAAGTCGCAGGCCCGCTCCATTTCTGTCCCAAGGACTATGTTGTCTTAACGGGGCCCACGCCTCGGTAGAAATGAGACATAACTTTCTCCGAGAAAATTTCCGACCCCCTGCCACTTGACAGGAGTTGCACCCTCCACACGAATCGACCACCTGTTGTGACAGAGCGACCCGCTGGAGTAAATGCGCCGTAATAGAAAACTCGGGTTCCCTCAGGCTTGAACCGGAGTCCTTGCCATCCTTGGGTTGGGAATAACCCCAATGCCTCACCTTTTGATGGAGGTGGGGATCGAACCTGAGACCACTCACATGGCCCAAGTCCTTTCCACCAAAGGATCATTGGCCAATACGGAGTATCTACTAGTTACATGGCCATTATTAATTTTCCATTTTTCCTTCATCATTCGTCTCATTCTAAATCAACTTGTCATAAGCATTTTCATTTTATCATTTCTATTTTATGTTTCAAATAAGTAAAATAGATGGGGTCAAGATTTCTGATAGGACTCAGAATACAACATGAAAAATAATCAAGATTTTTTGTTTTCATACTTAACCCATTTAATTAAACAAGTTGACCCGTCAATATGTTCTTCTAAGCCAGAAGACCTGCTAACCCACTTAAACCATTTTTTTACAACCCAATAATCCGATTACCACGTTTACAACCTGATTATAACCCGCCAACCCGTTTGACATATTTATATAAATAAGTTAAAACTTAAACAATTGTGTATTCGTGTTCCACAATTTTAGCGTGTATGATTTAAGGTTAATGTTTTTGACATCAATAAATATGAGTGAATTAATGTTTTCATCCCTATGGTTTGTAAAAAATCACTATTTCAGTCCATTAGTTTAAAAATTGCGATTTCAGTCCCTATGGTTTCACTTTCGTAACCATTTCAGTCCACCTCGTAACCATTTCAGTCTCTGTACTAACAGAATAAATGGATTGAAATGGTTATGAAAGTGAAACCACATGGACTGAAATGTT
>JARYGA010018053.1:0-42845 GCA_030545235.1 Helianthus tuberosus
CTGCGCGATGATTTCTGCCAGTTCGGCATTTGGTAGCGGATTTTCGCGTCGAGGAGGCATTCTAAAACAAAGAAAACATGAAAGGAACGAGTGAGATGATTAGATGAAAAGAATGAGATGAAACAAAAATCGACAAAAGCAAATATGGTGGTCATTTGTCCGTATCACAAAGCAAACAAACGACACATAGAGACTAATCAAAGTAAATGGGTCAAAAATAATGCTTCGCGAAGACATGCTCACCTATAAGTGAACACTCACCCCAAGAGTTCCCAGGTAAGAGTGACTGGTCCGATTATATGCATTTGTACGAACACTCTAGCCTTAGACAGAAAACCCAGGGTACATGCATTCACTCTTCCAGTTTGCACGTGTTCACACTATTTAGAACCCAAAACTTTGACGAGATTTTGAAAACTTGGAAGGTTTAAGAGATTGATGATTCATTTTGGCTTTGTGCCTTCCATTATGTTTTGTTTTTGGTAATCACCTAAGGATAGGTGAAGTGCATGTTTTAAAATCTAAACACAAGACAACTTGTGTTGGGGTCCTAGAAAGTTATAGTCTAGGTCAAAATTTTACTAATAACCTAATTCCCTATAACCATTGGCTCTGATACCAACTCTTCTGTCACACCCGACCACCTAAAACATCAAATCGTGGCGGAAACGTCGGGGAGTGTTGTAACAGAATTATTGTTCCACAACCATGGTAATTAAAATTTATGTTTTATTCATCAAACAAAGAGTTACATTGTCTTAAAATAACTGAAACGAAGAGTTCATCACATAATTAAACTAGTTCCATCTTTATTTTAAGTCTCTAAGGCACAGGACCGCCCTAGTGTGTCACGAACATCCTAAGCAACAGCTCCTGAAAACACATGTGAAAATAGGTACGTCAGCATAAAAATGCCTGTGAGATACATAGGTTTTATGAAAATAGGATTCATGACTTGAGTTTAAAGAAATGTTTAATAGAAGTTAGTCATGAACCTTGTAAATTGTTTTGTTTTGTTTTATAAGTTATTTGAAAAGCAATAAAATCAGATGATATGTATAAATAAAAGAATAATATAAGGTTAAATGAATAACCAAGTAAAAAGAGTTTGTATAAACCATGTTATTTGTAAAACAATGTTTAAGTGAAAATGTGTTGTAAATGTAATATGTTTATACAGAAGTGGTTTAAATGACGCTACGATATGTAATATCATACAAGCACTTATATATAGGAAGTACCAGCGGCGTATCCACCATGCTTGTACCATATTACACACGCCTCGTTATTTAAGTCACTCGAACCAACCAACATTGTAAAATATCCATGTTTAATCCAATAGTCAAATGTTTATGAGTAAACCAAGTCTATCATCAATATAAACCATATAATGTATAAGCAAAAGTCATGTGTGGTAAGTAAAATGAGACTACTTAAACCACAAGCAAAAATGTACAAAACAAAGTATTTTAAATAAATTAAAAGTTATGTTTTGTAAGATAAATACATGTTCCACTGATACAAACACTTATGTAGTAAGTTAACGCATACATTCAAGCCTTGAGACAGACGGATAACCCTAAGTAAAGGTTATCAAAAGAAATGTTTTCGGATTCAGTCATTCCTTTCCTCCAAACAAACCTAGGATGTCAGGAACGGGATTTGTTAAGTCCTTTGGTACCATTACTTACTACCGAGCGGCGTAGCTAATGTTAATGAATGTAGTTTAGTCCCGTTGAACAAACCAAATGTCATCTCAAATTATAAACATGAAATGAAAGGAATGTACTAAGTATGCTAAGTCAACATACAAAGCAGAAAAGTCATGTAAATCAATGTGCTATCATGCCAAGTAAACATGCATAGCAAAAGAAGATGTAATGTAAATTAATATGCTAGCATGCTAAGTAAACATACATAGCAAGACAAAATGAAATTTATGTACTAATAGTGTACTAATGAACATAGCAAGTAAATGATATGAAAACATTGAAAGCATGAAAATAACAAGTAGGCACATGCGTTTCATCCCAAAACGTTTGGAAAACAGTAAAAGAGGGGTCTATGTACTCACCTTTGGGTGCGTTTTTATATGTTAACACAATCCCACAATTTGTTTATTCGTCCTAAATTAAATAAGAATGATTAAATAATCAAAACTCACAAAAATACATGAGTTTCCCCGATACTTGGAATTTTCACATAACTTTGAGATTTCTCGAAAAGTTATTATTTTTGATTATTTTGGTGTATTTGTATATATGTACTCGAGCGTAACACACCTAATCTTTTCAACACTAACACATGATCATACACATATTGTAAAACACATAGTACATTGTAACACATAAAATAACCCATGAACAGCCCATTCTAGTGTATGTCGAAAAACACTTATTTTTGCGATTCGGTAACATTTTTGGGCGTCGGAAGTCACGTATGACTAACCAATCACCAAGTAAACTTAATATAAGTTAAAATACTTATTTTTATACCAAATATATCAGTTTGGTTACTGATTTAAAACAGTTTTGCAAAAATACTCCGAAAAGGCGATTTTCAACCGTTTTACCGCATAGTTTTGCATCAAACGTTACCCGAACCATCCCAAATCGAAACGACTTGAAATTTTGACATAAACCATGTTATTTACTGAATAAAATAATGGTTATACTCATGATAGTGCAGGTCTTAAATAAAGCACATAAATCATGCAAATTTCACATTAATTTACCACTTTTTAAGCTATATGTACAACATGCAAAGCTATCAAACCTATGTCAAAGTTTCATGCCATTATAATACATCAAATAATGTTATTTTTAGTGTTTGTAACCTGATCTAAAACAGTTTTGTCATATAGCCATTTTTCATCTTCTCTTGAGCTTTAAATCAACATATTTTCATATGTACAAGTGCCTAAAGCATACTATCATAGTAACATCATTTTTTTATGAGTTTAAAAGCATCAAATATGAGATTTATTCAGGTCTATTTGCTGATGTATTTGGTCCTTTAACATAGCATACATAAATCACCAAATACTTGCATTTTTTTTACCACCATTCAAGAACATGTAACAACATAAACAAGTACTTAACAAGATATCAAACTTCAAGACTCATACACACATATATATATATGTACGGTCACACACATATATATATACATATCATTTTTATTTTGTAACAAGACCCTTTTTATTTTAGATTTCAAGTTTAGTGAAAATTCCAAGATTCAAGAGAAACTTCAAGTCATCAAGAACAACCAAGAATCTAAAGTATGATTTAAACATAAATATTATACCTTCAAGATTCAAGTAGGTTGTGAGATGAGATTTTGATGATAGGAAGCTTGAATCACTTGAGAACACCTTGGAATCACCTTTGTATCTTCACACTAACTTGAAGGTTGCTAGAAATGGTGTTTAAATGTGAAGAACAAGACTTGAAGATTTAAAGATAGAGAGAGAGAGATGGGACAGTTTTGGAGAGAGGAAGAGGGAGGAGTTTGAGTGTGAATGATCTTGCTTAGATATGAAGTAGATATAGGAGATATGGAAGGAGATATGAACTAGTATGCAAGGACACTTGGCTACAACAAATCAAAGGAAATATTTGCAAGATTCATCAAATATTTGGTGGGGCCATCTAGATATTGAACCGAAAATTAGATGGGGAGGGGGTCCATGTGCAACTTTTATATAAATATGTCATATGTAGGCTAAAACGGGAGTTTAACTGGATACCGGGTATTTTATCTAGCGTTTAAATCCCGGTTTATGGTGTTCTAAATTATTTTTATTATACTATAAAAATAAACTTGCCAAAATATTACTGAAATAAATTTCAGTTGCCAAGACTGGCTGTGTTGTCCGTGTTTTGCAGTAGAAGCACTGTGTCGCGCAGAAACATGCGGTACGCGCTTAAACTTTGAAAAATAACGTTTTTAGGCGTTTTTATTTATTTTTCAACACGAATCTGATTAAAATAAAATTTTAAATCATAACAGAATATTTCTGGGATTTAAATATTATCCGGGCGGTCACCAACGTTAGTTTCGCAGTTTTGTCGTAAGTAGTTCTTTAGTTCAATTAAACATGTTTTTGCCATACCGAATCCTTCAAAACTTATTTCTAAGTTATGTAAAGGATATTTAGGGTATGTTTGGCTTACGTCACAGTTCCGGAGTGTACGTCACGTTAAACTGATTGCGTTTATGCACTTGTTTGCGTATGACCTTCTAGAAAGTGATTTAAAGCTTGAAATCGGAATCGAATCAAATTGTAAAATCATCAAACATAAATACACACATAATAAGACCAAAGCACATTGTTTTATTGATAATGAGCATTGTTTTACATTATACGATGCTTACAGAACACAGTTGTCACACCTTTTGCCATCATATTGTTTTAAGTGCAGGAAATGTAAATTGTTCAAGTGCAGGAAAAGTAAATTGTTTAGGGATTACAAACCACAATCATTAAAATTAAAAAAGTGGGCTCCGGCCTAGGCAAAAACATCCATCATTGCCCACTTCGCTGCTTTTAAGGAGCAGCACCTTCTTGACCAGCAACGTCTCCCCCAGCACCTGCATCAGCATCACCCTCGGGATTCTTCTCGGCATCACCACCAGCATCAGCCGCCTCTTCTGTCTCCTTGGAAGGCTCCTCACTAGTATGCTTCGCAGGATGTTCCACGGGATTGCCTCCGAGATCCTTTAATTTCGCCTCCCAAGCATTAACATTCCAGGTGGGGCATTCAAAGCCCAAGGCTTTGGCCTCATAGGCCATCCTTAACCTAGCTTGGAGAAGGGAAATTACAACAGATCCTTTGAGGCTGTCCCGGTAAGAATTCATATCCTGCTGGTATTGGAGATGGGCAGCATCCAGCTTGGCTTGGGCATCCTCATTGGCCTTGTGAATGGCAGCTTGGTGCTCCTGGGTCATCGCCTTGAATTTGTCTTCGTAGTGCTGAGACTTGGCAGTAGCAATCATCCCTTGATCAGCAATGGTGACTTTGGCTTTCTTAAGCTTGACCTCCAGCATTTTGTTGAGCCCACAAGTTTCTTCATATAAGTGCATGAGACGTTCGAGGCTCTGCTATCAAAAGTACAGGTATCAACTTAAATAGGCTGTCCAGGATAATAGTTGAACATATATGTGTAGGATACCAGATGAGAGTTTTTACCTGATTAAGGAATGACGTCATGAACCCGCTGGCTTCATTGAATCCATGGTTCTCATAAGGGAAGGTCTCGGAGGTAGCCGGAGAGTCCATTTCCTTCCTCTTTCGGGCACTGGAGGCACGAGTCTTGCTGGCTGGAGGAGGCTTGGGACTAGTAGCAGCTTTAGAACCGGTGGGCTTGGAAGACGTGGTGGCTTTACGGCTTGGTTCTTTCTTCACCGAGATAGGAGCAGAATAGCTGTCCAACTCGTCGAGATCGAAGACCTCTGGAATTTTGGCTGGTGCTGCATAAAAAGAGGAGTTCTAAATCTTTTCTATTCTTTCATTATATAAAGCTAATCAATCATTTGCAGAATAACCCTTACCAGACATATCGGAGCTGGATTTTTGGCTTGAACTTGCGAAGGATAGAGAAAAAGTTCTCTCACTCTCCGGGATTTGATAAATGCTTTTGATCCTTGGATCTTATTCAGCGCTTGGAGGGGCTAGTTCTCTGAAATTTGCTGCACAAGAAATAAAGATATCAGTTCAGGATATAACTTCAGGATACGTTTGGGGATATTCCTAAAACCCTAAATCCTACCAGAAGTTAACCATTTCACAGGAAGGTCAAAACCTCTAGTAATGGAATGCCTTTTTAAAAAAAAGAACTTTCGTTGCCATTTATCCTCATTTTTTGTGGCTTTGAGGATGAGAGGATTTTTGGAGGTTGAAAAAAAGGAGAAAACGGCTGTTGCCGTGAGAACGAAGCCGATAGGCAACCAGAAGATCCTCGATGCAGAGGTCGGGAATTAAGCGGGATCTAATTTGGTCCAAGGTCACTAGCACACACCAAACCATAGGCATGGTTTGGGCATAACTAAGACCGGTAAGTTCAAAGAAACGAGATATGAAAGCCGGAAAGGGGTATCAGAGTCCTATGGAAAAGTGGTAAGCCAAGAAGCACACCCATTCATTGGAAGAAAAATATGATCGGATCTCTCTGTCAAAAGGATGGATAATCGCACCAACAGGAAAAGCACCGGAGGCTTGTAGGGCAGCAATGCCAGTGTTGTCGAACGAACAGACCTCTTTTTCGGGTTCTTTGAGAAGGTTTTGGGCTTCGAAAGTCGGGATTGAATCGCCTGTGTGTGATCTCGTTCTACTGGCCATGGAGGATTTTAGCAAAGAAAAACGGAGAAGAAAGAGAAGAGAGAAATTACCTGAGAATTCTGGTGAAAATGGTGGGTTATCAAGCAAAAAGAGAGAAGATATAGGGGCTAAATGGATAGCCATTGAGTATAAAACGTGTTGGAAGTTGCACAATGTCACTTCAATCGTCACTTCAACTTAATAACCTCGATTTACGAGATAAGCTTTAAAATATATCCGTTGGAATTGGTATACCAACATATATATTTTGGGGACAATTGTTATGGGTGGTTTTTTACTCATATATCCTGACTAATATTCTGACTATCTTTCTTTTGTTGTGATCAGGATACCGGACCAGGATACTGGTAACATCCTGATGCAGTATCCTGGTAGTAACTAATTAATTCACGTGCAGATTATTGGAACAAGTCTATAATGTTCAAGTGGACTTCTTCTCCCAAAGACTCGGGCAAATCTGTTGAATTATGGACGTTGAAGCCGGAAGACGTGGACTACAACGTTCACAAAGGGAATATTCGATATATCCCGGATTTATAGGCTAGTTAGTTAGTTTTATTTTACTATAAATAGGATTGATCGGATCAGATAAGGACACACAATCGGATCAGATCGGATCAGATATTTTACTGCAAACACTCACAACACACTTACACTTGTATCGAAATCACATTGTAACACTTAGTTGATCCGCATCATATCCTGCACTGTATCCTGATATTTGAAGCAATAAGAAGAACAAGGCAGCTGCGATTATCAGCTCCCAAGGTTTTGTGCCGGCGATCTATATTGATCAAGGGCTTTCCTCGTACATCCTGTGTCACCCTTTACATTTTTGCTCATTGTTTGATTGTAGATAAAGCTTGATATCCTGAGCCGTATCCTGAAAACTGTTTTTGCAAACAACTAAATTAGCATATTTTTGATACACATTTTTAGCACACTACCTCACTTAACTAATTTGATCACTTAATTGCTTCGGTAATTTTTGACCAAAACATGTTGTTTGATGATGTTTGATGATGATTATGATGCATGCTCACATAGGAATGGACGAGGCCTTAGTGACTTAATAACAATGAAGGACAATATGTTCATGTTTTGCTATTAAGTTTCGAGACAATGTAATAAACTTAATTCAATAAAAACGAAACTTCAATCCATGTGTTGTGAAACAATGATTCTGTTACGACACTCCCCGACGTTTCCGCCGTGGTTTGTTTTTTTTTAACTCGGTCGGGGTGTGACAAATGGCACGGCCCCGTGGCCCTTGTACTTGCTGTACGAACCAAGATTTGCAAATATGAGAGTTGACCACAGCATGTGTCCATGAGACACGGCCCCGTGTCCCTTGTCTGCTTCTGTTGCCTTTTTCTTCAAGGAATCTTTGATGGGGCAAGGCCCCATGCCCGGCAGGCACGGACCATGCTTGGCTTCTAGTTTGTTGTTTTTGGTCTTGGGTGAAGCTTGGAGGGTCGGTATAGTGTATTTACTTCCCTTCTTTCATATTTGTGATGGTTTTTGCCGTTAATTTGTTCCTTTTGTACGTTTAAGCTCTTTTAATCCTGAAAATTAAAGTATACAAAGAAACGCATTTTTCCATCATTAGTACTGAAAACGGTTGTTTTATACCTTATTTGATATAATTTATATCTTGCATTTGGTGCATATCACAAATAATCATGGATTTCATTCAAGTGGCTGGTTTTTAGCTTGAGTTATATTTAACAAGATGAATTGTAGGTCCGTTTTTTTCGGAGGATCGATTACGAAACCTAGTCCCTGTTTATCACAAACACGATCACGAGTGCGGAATCCCCGTGACGGTGCAAACCAAACAATGTATATCAAATGACACAAAGTAACCAAAGATTCACTATCTATTGATTAAACTGGATGAGAACAGATTACAAACACATACACACAATGTTTGATAATACTCTCTGTAGGGTTATGGTCTCATGCTGAACACAGTAGATGAAGTGTGCTATTTATATGCAGCCCAGCCCATTTCACTACGAAGAATGTAATTGGGCCCATGAAGAACCCAAACCCACGAAGAACCAGGTTCTTCGTAGACCATTTCCACGAAAGACCATGTGACGAAGAATGGGTTCTTTGTCACACACCATATACGAAGAAGAAGGTTTTTCGTGACAAATGACATCCCACGAAGAATAGGTTCTTCGTGGGTAGGCTGCATGACAGTAAAGCTGCAAACTGTTAAACAGTTTGCAGCAAACATTAACACACACACACAAACAACATAATGTAACATGCATTAAACATACAATACAAAGAGACAAACGTCGTACCAAGCTAGATAGAAGGATATCTGACTTGGTCGACTCAACGGAAACATTACAGATATGATAAAACAAAGATTGTACTATTACATTGTAATTAAGAACAAGTTACAGACACAAAAATATGCACCAACAAACTCCTCCTTGTCTGTTGCTTGGTCTTCGATCTTTTTTCTTCAATCTTCAGTGCTTTTCGGACCATGAACTGCCGGCGTGAATCCGGCGATAAAAACAAAAACAAGCGACGCGTTGAAATAGTAATGCTTGATACGCGTCCTTGTCTTCGTAGAATATGTCATGACGAAACAGTTTGTTGATATCGGCAACAGACATGTTGATTATCCACATCGGATCGAGCATGCGGAAGTTTTCTTCATCGTCTTTGAACACAATAACGGCCTCGTGCGTATCGGAGTCATAACACCATAACACCATATTTTCCAAGAAGTTCTGCTTCATTGGCATCAGAGGGATCTTGTCCATAACCTTTGCCGGTTGATAAACAAGCTTGTATCTTGCCGTGTTGGTTGACGGATCCAAAGTGTACTTTATCTGCTGATGTATAGGAAATTGTGGCTTGTATAACTCATATTTCCAGCGTATCCTCCGATTTATCTTCAACTTGCAAGCAAACAACGTTGCTCCTTCGTACTTTGAACGATTAATCAGCTCCAGCTTTATTAATGCTGCAACATCATAGAACGGCAAACATAGAATGCTAAGCAACGATCTGAAGTACTGAATGTCATGTTTACGTTTCACGGCCATGCAATGGATTTCTTTTACAAACATCCAGCTAAGTATCATCCCGTGCGACTTTTCTTTCTTGTATTTCAGATAATCTACTTGAGCTTCAGCAGGTGTAGGCTTTGTAACCTTGGAAAGGAAATGTTTTCTCCATTCTTTGAACGCATCAGGTGAAGTATCTGTAGAATCACGATTCTTCAACTGTTCGTTGATATCGTCCATGTTCGCATTCAACCAATCTTCATTGAAAGGATTAAACTCTCTTCCGTCTTCTCGCACATAAGTAGATTTGTTATTATCACCATCAAAGACAATCTCTTCTAGATTTTCTAAGTCTGTTGTTTCGGGTTCACTGGGTGTGACATCTGTGCCTCTGCGACCATCAAACAAATACCCAATCAATGAAATATTTTGTTTTATACTTGGGATTTGTATAAATATGTGTATCATTTGTACATATCAATTCTTGTTTGATTTCGAGCTTTAAATAACTTTCTGGAAGGTTATACGCGAACTGATGTGTGAATGTAATCAGTTTAATGCAACAAACACTCTGGAACAATGACATAGGCTTAACATACCTTAAATAACCTTTACATAACATAGAAATGAGTTTTGGAAGGTTTGGTGTGTCGAAATCAAGTTTATTCGATCACAGGGACTATTTACGTCAAACTGCAAAAGTCTGCTGATTCGTATGGTATCGAACATTCCAGAACTTGAACATAAGTTAAACATACCATAAATATCCTTTACATAGCTTAGAAATAGGCTTTGAGGGGTTCGGTGTGCAAAAATAAACTTTTTGGTCAAAAAGGGACTAAAAGCGTCAAAAAGTGCATAAGTTTGTATTTACGCGCATATCTTACGTTATAAATATATCCGGAGATCCAAAAATTTATGTAATCATTAAAATATTTTATTTTAGAGATTGGCATGATAAAATTCCATTCGTCGCGTAATTTGGATTGTTTTTCGCGTCCGTTCGTGTTTCATCGTAATTAACCGAACAACGCAACCGTACGACCAAACGAACCGACATCCGAGATGTTTTGAGCAAATTTTAGGTTTCCTATACTTTAACTTCATTTTATAGCCTTGTAATGGGGTTAACGGGGCTTAAACGTGTCAAAAATGCATCAAAAACCAAGTTTTAGGCCTGCAGGGGCTAAAATTGTAATTCTGCCAAAGTTTGCTAGGAGTGGGGCGTAAGCCCAAGCCTATTCTTACGCGGCCCGCATCAGACCTTCAGCTCAGAAAAATTGAATCTGGTCTATGAGCCTGTTTTGATGGTTTTTAACCCCTGATTTTGGATGCCATGGGCTAGATTTTGATGGTTTTTATGTACCCCTTGTATTATAAAACCTTGTGCCCACATGTATGGCCAAGATCGAAGCACGATTTGCGAGGAACGATCCTAACGGTTGTGGGAATTCTATAATTACCCACAAGTTTTCATTCATTCCTCACACTTGATCTGAGTTTATGCTCTAAGTTATAGCTTTTGCTTCATACCTGAGTATCTTAGATCAAGTTCTTCCTAGCTTGGACCCTTTGTAAGTATTCTTTCGTCTTTTATGTGTTTTTAAGCGTAAAAGTCAAACAATGTTTGACTTTCTGCTTTGACCATTCAATGGTCAACACGAAGTTCATTTGAACTTCGCAACGTGAGCGTAATCACGATGGTCATAGTCTTTTGTGACTATACCTACTGATTACCACGTTATTTAGGTATAGTGACGAGTCATAGTTTCGGTCAAAATACGCGTTTATGCGTATTTTGCAACCAAAATATTCTTGTGTATCAAAACCCTTTGTTTTGATATCAAACTTGTTTTCTAACTTCGTTAAACATGTTTTAACATGTTTAACTCGTCACTTTTAGTTTAGTGCTTATGTAGGGTCGTAAGATAAGCGGTCTAAACAACCACTTAGACTTTCGAACTCGACCCGTTTGGTCGATCATTAGGATCCGACCAAGCATGTTTAGTGACCATAATTGTATAGGGAATAACCTTCCGAGGTTATACCTTATGGTCACTTAGGTTTAATTAGTTGTATGATAGGTAGTTTATATGTCTTAGGTAAAATGACCAAAATGCCTTTTTTACGCATAAATTCATTTTAAGCATATGTAACCTAAATTTTTATATCTAAACTGATTAGGTAACATTATTAGACATGTTAAGGCATATAATACTTATCATAGGACTAGTTAGGCGGTCCGAACGTGTTTTACGCGAACGACGCGTTAAAGTAGCGTAAGTTACCTAAAAGGGTCGTAATGGGTCGTAAGCACTTAGGTTAGGTTTCAATTTAGTATGTAGGCTTTGTTAAACCATATCATATGAGTTCCAATACTCATTTGGTTTACAAAACCTCATCCTATCCGATCTTTCGAATTAGGTCCGGTTTTTAATATAGTTACCTATATTAGGTGCCGATTGATTTCTGTGATCCCTCTAGCCTTGCTTGGTTGTTATTCAAGACTTCTAAGCATCTCAAGTGAGTACATAGTTCCCCTATTTTACTGTTTTGAATTGTTTTAGGGTGATTCATATGTGTTAAATGATTTCGTTGCTTTTAACGATGGTTTCAAAAATGATTAATATGGTTTATATAAAATTAATAACGATTTTCGATAATGTGAATAAACTTGTTGGGGGTAGTTACATAACAAATAACATTCATTAGTTTTGGCCGAACCGACCAGTATTAGGTTATGGTACCATAGGATCTGACAAATCCCGTTATCGGACTGCACCCATGATTATGTGTGGAGGTTATGTGGGTAACGACTGAATCTGTGATTGTTAACTTACCCTTTAGTGGTTTGTTAATGCGAGTTTCGAGATAGTCGAGTTGCGAAGGTTTGGATGTTATTAGCGAGGCGACCAAAGTAGTTTTCACAATTAAAACGAGAATGATTTAAACGAATGAAACGATTTTTAACGAGTTAAACGAATTGGATAACGACTGGTTTTTGGGTTGTGATTAGATAATGGGACGGGTTTGATATGATAAAAGCATGGTAGATACGCCGCCGGTACTTCTTATATATAAGTGTTTTTATCATATTATATTCCGTGGCATATTTAGTTCACTTGGGCAAACGATTTTAAAACAATGTCACATAACGATGTTTTCTAAAAGATATAAACCATACGAGTTTTATTAACGAGATGATTTACAATTTGGTTTTCTTAAATAAATGTTTTGGTTTAAGAATCATGGCTACGAGATTTTATAAGTTATAACCATCTTGATTTGAGTTGGTTAATTATGCTGCAATACTATACACTTTTCAAAACAAGGTTTTTACTTTCGACTCTTGTAGTCTAATGAGGTATTGCAACATGTAAACTAGCCATGAATCCGACACTCTCGTAATACCTATGTGCTCGCCAGCATTTCTTTGCTGACTTTGTTTTTACATATGTTTCAGGTGTTGTTGAATGACGTTGATTGCTAGGATGCAAGCTCACTTAGGACTGGACGAGGCCTTAGTGAATTAATAACAATAATAGACTATGTTTAATGTGACAAATGTGTTCTGTAATCATCGTATAATGTAAAGCAATGTTGATTATCAATAAAAAATGTGCTTTGGTGTTATTATATGTGTTATTGTGTTTAATAATTTTACAATTTGATTTGATTCGATTCCAATTTCAAGCTTTAAATCACTTTCTGGAAGGTTATACGCAAACTGGTGCGTAAAAGCAATCAGTTTAACACGACGTACATTCCGGAACTGTGACATAAGCCAAACATACCCTAAGTATCCTTTACATAACTTAGAAATAAGTTTCGAAGGATTCGGTATGGCGAAAGCATGTTTATTTGAACTAAAGAACTATTTACGACAAAACTGTGAAACGAACGTTGGTGACCGCCCGGATAATATTTAAATCCAAAAAATATTCTGTTATGATTAAAATTTTATTTTAATCAGGTTCGTATTGAAAAATAAATTAAAACGCTTAAAAACGTCATTTTTCAAGTTTAAGCGCGTACCGCGTGTTTCTGCGCGACACAGTGCTTATACAGCAAAACGCAGACAACGCAGCCAGTCTTGGCAACTGAAATTTATTTCAGTAATATTTTAGCGAGTTTATTTTTATAGAATAATAAAAATAATTTAGAACGCCATAAACCGTGATTTAAACGCTAGATAAAATACCCGGTACCCAGTTAAACACCTAGTTTTATCTAATATACCATCAAAATTACATTTAACCCCCCCATATATATTTTCGGTCATATATATATGTGTGGCCCCACCATATATTTTCCTAGATCTTACTTGATACATTTTGATCTTTCTTGGATTTTTTTTAGATATTACTTGATACACTTAGATTTTTTTAAGATCTTGGCCTATATATCACTTCACAATCTTACCAAAATCCAAACAAATCCTACTCTCTCTCCTCTCCCAACCGTCCCCATCTCTCTCTCTCACCATATTCATATCTTCAAGTCTTGTTCTTCATATTGAAGTCCCTTTCTAGCAACCTTCAAGTTGGTGTGAAGATCTAAAGAGGTTTCTGTTTTGGTCAAAAATTACCGAAGCAATTAAGTGATCAAATTAGTTAAGTGAGGTAGTGTGCTAGAAATATGCATGAAAAATATGTTAATCAAGTTAATTTCAAAAACAGTTTCAGGATACGGCTCAAGATATAGAGCTGTATCTATGATCAAACAATGAGCAAAAAAGTAAAGGTTGACACGTGATGTACGAGGAAAGCCCTTGATCAATTTAGATCGCCGGCACAAAACCTCGGGAGCTGAAAATCGCAGCTGCCTTGTTCTTCTATTGCTTCAAATATCAGGATATAGTGCAGGATGTGATGCGGATCAACTAGGTGTTACAATGTAATTCGGGTACAAGTGTTTGTGAATAGTGTTTGTTAGAAGCTAGAGAGCAAAAGTGTGCGAAAGAGTATGTGTAAAAGTTGCGTGCCTTAATCTGATCCGCCCCATCTATTTATAGTAAAAGAAATGCAACAAACTACCCTATTAAACCGGGATCCGGCGGATATTCCCCATTCGAACGTTGTAGACCTTGTCTTTCGGGTTCAACGTCTCTCATATAACAGATTTGCCTGAGTCTTAAGGAGAAGAAGTCCATCTGACCGTTAGTGACCCACAGCTTCTAACCTGCACGTGATTAATTCAGCTAATACCAGGATATCGCACCAGGAAGTTACCAATATCCTGATCCGGTATCCTGGTCACAAGTAAACAATCAAAAGCAGGATATTAGTCAGGATATATACGCTTAGAAAATGGCCCATAACAATTGTCCCCAAATATATCTGTTGGTATACAAATCCAACGGATATATTTTAAAATTTCTATCTCGTAAATCAAGGCAATTAAATTGAGACGACGGTCAAGATTACACCATAACTTCCAACGCGCTTTTAACTCGATGGAGATCTACAATGCTCCTATATCTTCTCTCTTTTTGTTTGAAAAGCAGATATCTCCAACGGAGTCTCCAGGTAATTCCCTACTTCTTATTCATTTCCTGTCAATCTTTTTTCCTTTACTTGTAATGGCTGCCAGAACTTATTCTCAAACCGGTGAATCATCCGAGACCTTCATTCAGCAGAATCTTCTTAAAAATCCCGAGAAGGAGGTCTGTGCTTTTGATAACACAGACATTGCGGCTTTGAGAGCTTCCGGTGCTTTCCCTGATGGCACGATCTTTAGAGCATTCGATTGGTCAATTCGATCGGACGTCTCTTCTGCTGATTGGGTCTGCTTCCCGGCATACCCTTTCTCGTTAGGTCTTCGGTATCCTTTTCCCGAATTTATGATGCAATTCTTCCGGACCACCGGTATCTCCTTTGCCCAAACCATGCCCATGGTCTGGAGGGTATTAATCGTACTCAATCAAATTAAAAATCTTCACTGTCCCGACCTTTGTATCGAAGATATGCCAATCGCTTACCGCCTCCGATCCCACGGTTCTAGCCGGTTCTTGTTTTTTTCGACTTCCAACAGAACCCTTATTCTTAAAGCCACCAAAAACGAAGACGGATGGCAACGCAAGTTCTTCTTTGTTAAACGAGACTCCATTGATGAGGGTGCTAGCCTTCCGGTGGAGTGGTTAACCACCGGTAGGATCATGAATGTTCCCACGTACCTTTAGACTTTTATCTTTTGCTAATATCCTCTTATTTGATCCTTTTGCAGTGAATTTTAAGGAAGTAGCTCCCCCTACTGCGGAATCAGAAAAAAGAATCAAAACTGTTTACCAATTACCTGCAAGTGATAGGAGTTTTACCACACATATCCCGAGTTCCAGTCAATACTCATCATCTGAAATGTCTGGTAAGGATTACTTTTGAAATAATTAATTAGTGCAATACAATATAATGAAGGGTAATAAAGATGTAAGACTTTTTCCCTTTACGCAGCACCGGCCAAGATCCCTGAAGTCTTTGACCTCGACGAGCTGGACAGTTATTCTGATCAGGTCCAGATCAAGAAGGAACCTAGTCCCAAGGCCACGGCCTCATCCAAGCCCAGCAGTTCCAAGGCCATCGTTATCCCCAAACCTTCGCCAGCTACCAAGCCCCGGAGTTCAAGCTCTCGTAAAAGGAAAGAGCCCGATTCCCCCGTTATCTCTGATACATTTCCCTATGAGAATCACGGGTTCATCGAAGCAAGCGGGTTTATGACTTCTTTTCTCAACCAGGTTAGTATCCTTGAGCCATATCCTGCAGCTTATACCACTTATAAGTATTTATTAAAACCAATACCTGTCTTCTTATTTTTGCAGGGTCTTGAACGTCTGGTTCATCTATATCAAGAATCCTATGGGCTCAACAAGACGCTTGAATCCAAGTTAAAGAAAGCCGAGGTTGCCATCTCCGATCAGGGCATGATTGCAGCCGCCAAATCTCGGCACTACGAGGAGAAGTTCAAGGCTATGACCCAAGAACACCAGACTGCTCTAAACAAAGTTACTCTCCAGGCCCAAGCCGATCTTGATGCTGCCAATGCTCAACATGAATGGGATATGGTCAGCTACCGGGAGAGCCTAAAAAGTTCCGTCGTCACTTCCCTCCTCCAGGCCAGGCTAAAGATGGCCCATGAAGCCAAAACACTGGGCTTCGAATGCCCTTCTTGGGATGTCAGCGCCTGGGAAACAAAGCTAAGGAGTCTCAGCGGCACTTCTACTAAACCTGTAGCTGAAGGAACTTCAAAAGCAATCGAAAAGCCAACTGGTGCTGAGAGGGATGCTGAGGCTGATCTCGAGACGAATGCTGCTGAAAATACCACAAACGAAGAAGGCGCTGCCTCCTAAAACTTATTTTCTTTAAATTTGAGAGTTATGCTTATGTTTGAACAATTTTATTCCTTGTCCTATGAACAGTTTTTATTTCTGTATTAAAACAACTTGATAGCCGAAGGTGGATGGGTCCTAGGTTTTAGGATGAAACCTTCGGTTATCAACTGATATTGCTTATTTCAAATAATTTCATCTTTCAATTGGCTTGCTATTGCTCTCATATCCTCATCAATATACTCAGTGATATATTCTGAAAACCTTTTTCAAATAGATTTTCTAAAAATTCAATTGATTTCAGACAAAACTTCCAAAGGATAAAAGATAGCCCATTCTCTAAAACCTGTTTTGATAATACTTGTTTGATCAGGGTTTTCATTTTTAATTCAATTATTTCAATCAAATATTTCAATGAAATATCCCGAAACGTATTCCAAAAACACATTTCGAAGACATATCCTAAAGATATATCCTTAATCAGAGTTAAATAATTCATTTAAGGTTCACAAAGGAAAGATCATACCAGGAATTGAGTGTAGCCCTAGTATTAAATTCCAACCCCTTTTGTGATTTCTCCTACTAAGACGTCCCCAGTTCAAGACACTTATCTCAACTTTGATCCTTTGTACTTCATACAATTACTTTAGACGGAATGTCCCCTGTGCATGAAGTCCTCAAACACTTAGAAAATTTTTGAACACTAGTTCCAATTGTATGGACAATTTTTTGTTTCACAGGGTGAAGAGGTATGGTCCCAACTCCTTGCCAACATGGCAATGACCATACCACTTTCCGCGTCCTACGTGGCAGTGACATCAGCCGCACCATCCAGAAGCTTCTAGAAGCTTCTGGAAAATATCCAGGTGACACCAAAGATACTCCATGCGACATAAAGGACAACACGTGTCACCAACCATCAAGCGCCAAGTAGACCTGCAACAGGTCAGGGAGCAGCCAGACAACTTCAGTACGACGTTTCCACGTTAGACAAATAAAGACGCGCCACGTGTACCACTACACTGACCGCAGCAGAGGAGACCAAGAGGATATTCCCCTTGGTCGGACAGCTGGCGCGCGTCCACAGCTGGCACTGCTGCTCCCTCCCTTCTTCACCCTCCGGCTATAAATAGGACCCTTCACCATCCAGGTTGATCATCTTACTCTCGCTATTCTCACACTTAACACACACTGATTATCCTTCCTCGGAACAGTACTTATTCTCACGCCGGAGCCTGGTTAAGAGGGAAACCCCCATTTTCCCCTCTTAACGAGACTGACGGTTGCTGTTTTGCAGGAGACGGCCATCTTACGAGTAGGAAGGGAGATTGAACCCTCAGAAGAAGTAACCCCACTGATTAACCGTAGAGTCAACCAGTGTTTCATCATTGGCGCCATCCGCTTTTAGCAAAACCACTCTCATCTCTCTTTTCTTTTCGAAAAACTCGTCAAAATGGCTGAAAACAACCCTTCCAACCAAGTCGATGGAGACGTTTCTTCCTTCGAACTCGTTTCGGACAACATACACGTCCAGCGAGGCCCAAGGAACGAAGCTATCCAAGAAGGACCACCAAACATGGAGTTTCCCAGCATTTTCGGGAGCACATCCAGGATTGCTATTCAAAACGCACCTGGTCCCGCTTTTCAAACTCCACCCAGAATCATCACTCAGACCACAAATGGAGCTACGTTTCAGCCTCCATCAGAGGTAGTCCAACCGACACCACCAGTGCAAACTCAGAGCCATGGAGCTGGTCCCTCAGCTCCATCGGACCAAGCACAACTAAACTTCTCAGCATTATTGGGGCTACCCGAAGGAAAAACTCTGGCTTCCTGGTACGCCGAGCAAGTGGCGTCGATAAATCTTGTTTACACACAACTCAGCGCGCAGCAAGCATTGCTGCAAGCACAAGCTCACCAGTCAGCGTTTGTCACTCCACCGCAAAGGCCTTTGAGCGCACCTATGCCTCAACAGGCCAACGCATACAACCTGCGTCCTGAGTCAGTACCTCCACCGCACGTCAGAAGGCCAAGCGCGCACGACACGCGCGATACTTATGGTGAAATGGAAAGCAACTATGTGCAGTATTCCAACCAACCGAAGAAGCCGATACAAAGTCGCTTAGGGCCGCGCAACATAAATGACGAACTTGAAAACGAAGAGGAGACGCGCACAGTGTTCAGCAGGCTCCCACCAGAGCACGAAGCATACAAACCTCGCAAGCGTGCAGGTTATGACCCAAAAGCAGAGCATGATTTCACTCTAACCTACCGCCCAGACGACATGGCTGAGAATTCAAAGTTCATCCGAGAGATCGCCACGGCTGACATAGACAAAACAAAATTGCCACACAACGTGGGCAAATACAACGGGTTGACAGACCCAGACGATCATCTCCAAGTATTTAACGGCGCAGGAGCAACGGGCGGGTGGAACTTGCCAACCTGGTGTCACCTCTTTGCTCAAACCTTCGTGGGCGCGGCGCGCATCTGGTTTGACAGCCTACCAGCAGGCAAAATCAAATCTTGGGTCGATTTCAGAGAGAAGTTCCTGGCATACTTCTCACAACAACGACGACACACCAGGGATCCAGCCGACTGTTTGAATATATGGCGCAGGGACCACGAGAGCGTAGAAGATTTCATTACTCGGTACAACAAAGAATGTTTAGAGATTGGCGACTGCGGCGAAAAGATGATGCGCGCACATTTCATGCGGGCAGTCAAGTGCGATGATTTAATCAAGCGTGTAAAAGGTAGAGACGGAGGACCCAAAGATTGGGAAACTTTCATTGAGGCAGCCAAAACCATCGCGCAGTCAGATAGGCAGTTGACCGGTGATGACCACCGTCAACGCAGTTATAATCATGCCGACCGGAGCAGCAGGAAAGGTCGAAACCAATCTTGGAGAACATCCGGTCATAGGGAAAGGAGCCCAGTGAGAGAAGACGCGCGTCACACGATCAACCAAATCGCACACAGAAAAGAGGTAAAAAAAGAAAACCGAGAGAAGCAGTGGACACTACTAACGAAAACCCCTTCAAAAGTCCTGGCAACCGAGAACCACCAGTTCAAGCCACCACTGCAGATGCGCAACAAGAGGGGCCAAGACCCGAATCTTTTCTGTGACTTCCACAAGGACACCGGCCATTTAACCGACGATTGTTTCAGCCTCAAACAAGAGATCGAAAGGGCTTTAAGAGACGGAAAATTAACTCACCTGGTTAAAGGTGGCAAGCGTGATTACCGTCAGATTCAACGAAGAGAGGAAGGGCCGGACAACAAAAAACTCCGGAAGTTAGAAACCCACATGGTTCAGGGGGGTCCACGAAGGCCGAGGAGAAATTACAACAAGCGCGCGCAGGATGACTCATGGCGCGAGAAACAAGTCGTTTTCCCAATTGTCAGAGGAGGACCACGAGAAAGACGGCCCATAGTCATTTCAGGCGTCATTGGGCATTATCAAACAGATTACATCTTCATCGATCCGGGGAGCACTGCGGATATCATATACGAACAATGCTTTAATCAGTTCGATCAGGAGGATAAAGCGCGTTTAGAACCAGTTGATTACCCGCTCACTGGTTTCTGCAACGAAGCCGTTTTTCCTCTAGGACAAATATCATTCCCAGTGTTGCTCTCGGATGGAAGAAACTCACGAACAGAAGAAGTCACTTTCATGGTGCTGCCGGCACATTCAAGACACGATATTCTACTGGGAAGAGAATCCCAAGGTGATTTCAGCATGATCTGCTCTGGCCCACATTCCGCAGTGGGATTTCCAACAGAAACGGGAGTAGCCATCATCTACGCAAGCAAAGAAGTATTAGCGACGGATGAGCTACGGCCTGCAAAGACAAGGAAACTAGAAACACGCCAAGAAGCCGAAAAGTGGGTGCTAAACAGTGCATACCCGGAACAAACAGTAACCCTGGGACCCGCAATGTCCGATCTAACGCGCGCGGCGCTAAAAAAACTGTTGTTCCAAAACATGGATGTCTTTGCCTGGACGCCAGCAGACATGGTGGGTGTTCCCAGACACATTGCTGAACACCGCTTAAACGTATCGGAAGAAGCCAAACCGGTGGTACATGGTAAGCGCCACTTGGGAGACATAAAGCATGATGCCATGAAGGAACAAGTGATAGAGCTGCTAAACGCAGGGATCATCCGAGAGGTCCGGTATCAAACATGGGTGGCAAGCCCAGTAATGGTCCAGAAGAACAATGGCAGCTGGAGGATGTGCGTCGATTACAAAGATCTGAATAAGGCGTGTCCGCGCGACTGTTACGCCTTACCAGACATCGACGAAAAGATCGATTCCCTGGCCACATTCCGATGGAAATGTTTCCTTGATTGCTACAAAGGGTACCACCAGGTACAAATGGCCGTGCAAGATGAGGACAAGACCGCGTTCCGCACACCAACGGGGCTCTACTGCTATACCAAAATGCCTTTTGGTCTTAAAAATGCGGGCGCGACTTACCAACGGCTCATGAACGAAACCTTTCAAGACGCCATCGGCAAGTACATAGAAGTGTATATGGATGATCTAGTTATCATGAGCAAGGAGGAAAGTACAATGTTGCTGAACATCCAAAAGACGTTTGACACTCTGCGTGGAGTCAGCATCAAGTTAAACCCGGCGAAATGCTCCTTTGGCATGGAGGAGGGGAAATTCCTGGGTTTCATTGTTACGAAAGATGGTTTCAAGGTAAACCCCGACAAGATACAAGCAATAGAACGCATGCCATCACCGTCAACGATCAAAGAGATGCAAAAATTGGCAGGACGGTTGGCAGCACTCAACCGCTTCCTAGCCAATCACGCGGCCAAATCATTTCCGTTTATAAAAACCCTCCGAAACTGCATGAAGAAGAGCCAATTTCAGTGGACTCCGGAAGCCGAAAGCGCTTTCCGCGAGATGAAAGACTGCCTCATCAAGCTGCCAACCCTAACGACACCGGTCAAGGGTGAACCCTTGGTGTTATACTTGTCCGCCTCCGACAAGGCAGTGGGAGCTGTGTTGCTTGTCGATCGACAAGGCGTCCAGACACCGGTTTATTATGTGTCACAAACTCTAACCGATCCAGAAACCCGGTACGCAATCATGGAAAAACTAGCGCTCGCACTAATTCATGCATCAAGACGGCTGCGTAGGTACTTTGCCAATCACGTCATTCACGTGTTAACTAACTACAACATTGGCAACATACTCGCAAGACCGGAGATTTCAGGAAGACTGGCGAAGTGGGCGATAGAGCTCGGGGGTCTTAACGTAGTGTTCAGACCAAGACCAGCGATCAAGGGCCAAGTGCTCGCAGATTTCATGACCGAAGTACCAGACGACAAGGATCGAGAATGTAAGGCAATGGAAAAGGCCGAGAAACAGCAAGTGGAAGAACCATGGCTACTGTACACGGACGGTGCGTCCAACGAGGATGGCGCAGGTGCTGGTCTCCGGTTGGTGAGCCCCGATAAACACGAGTTCACCTATGCCATACGCCTGGATTTTAAAAGCACAAACAACGAAGCCGAATACGAAGCCTTCCTTGCTGGGCTACGATTGGCAATCAAAATGGGCGTACGACACATCGAGGCACACGTGGACTCCATGTTGGTGGCAGGCCAAATCAACGGAGAATACGAAGCCAGAGGAGATACGATGGCACTTTACCTGAGCCAAGCAAAGACACTGTTGCAGACCTTCTATTCCTACAAAGTACATCACATTAATAGAAGCGAGAACAAGCCAGCAGACGCGCTGAGTAAACTCGCCTCCACAAGCTTTCAGCATCTGGCAAAGGATGTACGAATAGAAGTGTTGAGCAACCCATCAGTACCACTTCGAGAAGTAAGCGTCGTCCAACTAGGGACAACGTCTTGGATGACTCCGATAATCACATACCTCCAAACTGGAGTACTCCCGGAGAACAAGGCAGAAGCAAGGAAAGTTCAGTACAAATCCGAACATTACCAGATGGCTGATGGGATCTTGTACAGAAAATCATACCTTGGGCCTTTGTTAAGATGTGTTGACCCCGAAGACGCACGGTATTTGATCAGAGAAGTGCATGAGGGAATCTGTGGTATACACGCCGGTCCAAGAATGGTGGTAGCGAAAGTCATGAATGCGGGATACTATTGGCCCGGAATGCATTTGGACGCGGTCAAAGAATTGAGGAAATGCGGAGGATGTCAAAGACATGCGCCCAAAACAATGCGCCCCAAGAACGAGTTGGTACCGGTCACCACCGCGTGGCCTTTTCAACAATGGGGAATAGACATGGTCGGACCATTTCCCGAAGCCCCAGGAGCTGTCAAGTTTATAATAGTCGCAGTCGACTATTTCACTAAATGGGTAGAGGCAAAGGCCTTCGCGTCGACCACAGCCACCGTTGTCAAAAAATTCATTTGGGAGCAAATCATATGTCGTTTTGGTTTGCCCCTCAAGATCATCACAGACAATGGAACCAACTTTGCCGAAGATAACCTTCAAAAGTGGTTTAAAGAGCTGCACATCGAGCATACCTTCTCCTCGGTCGCGCACCCGTAGGGGAATGGTCAAGTTGAAGCCGTCAACAAAAGCATCGTCGATGGAATCAAGGCAAGGTTAGGAGAAAAGAGAAGAGGATGGGTGGACGAACTGCCCAGCATTTTGTGGGCACACAGAACGATGCCCAAAACAAGCAACGGAGAAACACCGTTTAGCTTGGTTTACGGGTCAGAGGCAGTAATACCAGCGGAGATAGGACTGCCATCACCTCGAATGCTCTCAATGAACATGATCAACAACGAAGAAGAAAGGAGGATCGACCTCGACCTCCTAGAAGAGAGAAGGGAAATGGCAGCAATCAACGAAGCCAAGTATAAATCGAAGCTGGAAAAATATTACAACTCCAAAGTCCGAATCTGCACCTTCAACCCGGGAGACTATGTCCTCAGAGACAACGAGGCTTCAAATGCAGAAAAGCCCGGGAAGTTGGCCCCCAAGTGGGAAGGCCCATACGTCATTGACACCGTGCTCGGCAAAGGAGCTTATAAGCTGCGCACCATCGACAACAAGGACGTTCCTCGCACATGGAACGCCCAACAGCTGAGGAAGTGCTACCTGTGAAATGTAATAGCAATGGCCAAGTCGCCAACACATTTACGATAATACAAGAAGTGTTTGGCTATATTCTTATCATATTTTCCTTGTCATAACTGCATATATTACTTCGGGCATACACGAAAACATCAATGGCTCGACCATTAGGAAACGTTGTAGACCTCCAAGGCCTGTCACAAACGAGTGCACGGCCGGGTCAGAAACACAACCAAAGCCTAACAAACGCCAAACAAGTACTTCGTGCCCACATAAACACGAACACATCGAAAACAGGAAACATTGTAAGCACCCCCAAGGCTGAGCACAGCTGGGTCCACACAAATAACCTGTATACTCGATCACTTCGTATCCACGATCCAACCTGCGCACAAATACGACAGAATAAAACGTTGTAATAAACACAACACAACCTGTCAGCGCCATTATTCATTCGTGATACCTGAATCAAAGTAATTGCACATGCACATATTATGACGATAACAAACTTCGCATAAAACAGGCAACTATTAGCATAACACATAGCCAAAATTCCACAAACATAACAAAGAAGTTGGAATTGTTTATCAAATTGTCAAACACAAGACCAAAGCAGGTCATACGCGGCACACAGGCCGGAAACTTTCATTCTGGATGACTAGAGCCAGCACCTCCGGACGGACCACCGTCATCGCGAAGCGCCTTCTTTAACAACGCGACACCGTCCGGTCTTCTAGCCAGTTTGTTCGCGGCCTTAACCACGGCAAACTCCAACGACGCAAACTCCTGTCTTTTTTCAGCATAAGCCGCACCACAATCCTCTTTCCACAGCTCAAAGCGATGCTCTTTCTCCTTATTAGCAGCCGCGGCTCTGCCCTCGATATAGCCGTCCTTACGCCCGCTATTATAGCCCGCTTGCCCCAACTCAAACATGTAGTTGGCCAGTTCATGTGACTTGACAATGCGATCAGCAAGCTACAATAAACACACAAATAAGGAACAATTCATGCAAGTCACAAAAGACACAGTACCAGAAATTACCAGCGGCACCGCACGAGAGAGTAACCATTTGCAGTCAGCAGATGACTCCTCAGCAAGGAGTTCAGAGGCTTGACATTCCGCAGTCTTCTCCTGAAGAAGACGCTCAGAAGTCTCACATTGCCTTGCCAGAACTTCCAACTTGGCGATGCGTTCAACATACTCTGTCTCCTTCTTCTCAAACATCATACGTGCTTGATTAGCCTCATCAGCAATATCCTTCTTCTCTCCAGACAATCGAGTAATCGTGTCACGTTGCGTTTTAAGCTCAACATTGGTACGTTCGCACGCCGCTTCCCAATTTTTCTGCTTATCAGCATTGGTTTTCCTCTCCTGGGCAAGTTTTCCCTCTGCATCAGCAAGCCTCCACTCCAACCCTTTCTTCTCAGCATTGAATTTCTCCTTCTCTTCCGCAAATAGTCTCTTATCATTCTCAAACTCCATAACGTCCTCCCCCTGTTGTTTCCACTCACGGACAATCTCCTGAGTGGTAGAGAAAAAGTTAACCCCGGCCTGGACATGATCATCCAGTAGTGCAAACCGGCGGCGCTTCCTCTGAAACATCCTTTCAGCCGGGGGGAGAGACAACGAGTAGAACTCATGACAATTTTCAGGATTGTCCATCCTAGAACCTTGGGTCAAGTTCCAACGGGGGACATACGGAAGCTCGTCACAAGCAGGATTCATGGTATCAAAGGAGTCAGCATGGAATTTTCCAAACTGAGGGCTGCGGACAACACCCGAAGTTGCACCACCACCATCTCCTGGGGGACGTTTAGTATACACAGTTTGATGAGGAGTAGTTCCACTCACCTCCACTTCAACCTCAACATTCTTACCGCGGTCACCACCAGCACCACCGCCCGCAGCACCACCCGCATCACCACCACCTTCCGCAACCTGCTCAACTGCCGCAGTCTTTTCCTGCCCGTCAGGAGTATCATGAGGGGGAGACAACCCAAATATCCTAGACGGCGGAGACGCAGGAGGTGTTATCTTAGAAATATCAATCTTGTGCCCACTTTGGGCTGTTTTCGTACCTGCCCCAAAACGAGCAGAGCACATTCAAAGAAAAAGACTAACAAATGAAAACGTATAAGACACTGAGAAAAATTAAAGCAAATACCAGAAGCTTCATAGATTTTCTGCAGCAAATCACTCGGCTTCTCAGCAAAAATGCCCATATCAATATCCGATTCAGACGGGGCAGGAGGATTCTCTTTCTGAAGTTTAATCCTTTTTGCGGCAAGCGCAGCAGCAGCCTGCTCGTCAAGTTTTCGTTTCCTATCATCGAACGTCTTTTTCCGCATAATCTCGGTAAGAGTGGCGCGGTCCTCAGGATCCGACTCAGGGTGTTTTTCTCCAACTCCTAAACCAGGCAACGTGTCAGACACGACAACATAATCAAGGATACGAGCAGTGTGAAGTCGCTTACGAGGAGATTTAGAGGGGGTTCCTTCAGCCTTCTTCCCTTTCTCCTCCGCCTTGTCAGATTTCGACTTCCTTCTCGTCTCCAACGGATTAACAGCCTCGACTGGAATTTCCACATCTTCCTCCACGGGCTCATTCACCGGCTCCTGCACAGCCCCTTGCACCGGACCTGCACGCGCGGAAGGAGACGTTAGGCCTTCCAACGATCTGCCAGAACCATCACTCGAGAGAACGATAACTTCTTCTCGAGCGGAGTCAAATGAATCACCCTCACTTTCAATCTCCTCACCTAACACAGTGTTCACGTAAGCAGTGAAACTCTCATCGCTCGGGTGCAGGAACCGATGGCGGATCTGATCCAACCAAGGTCCTTTGTCAGTCTTCGGTATTGCTTCAACCATTGCACCCGGAGCATCGGGATCCAAAACATTCATCAATGTGAACCCCACTGCAAAAAGGAGACAATAAAGCACAATACAAAATGATACAACCAGAGGAAAAGCAAGAAGGGGAGATGGGACAAACGTACACTTGCCACTATGACCGTAAACCGGAACACCCAACGGATTCTTAGGAACCCATTTCATGCTCATCCCAGCACCAACTAACGCCATCTCCTCAAATTGCATTATCGGAGTAGCCTTCCGAGTCAACCTCTTATACCACTCCTGACTAGCAAAGTCTGCAACCACATCAACCTTTGGGATACCCTCACCCACAGATCTATAATGCATGTCTACAGGTACAACACCCCGACGAATATAGAAAAACTTCTGCTTCCAGTCATGTATACCCTTCAATGGCACAGAACAAACTGGCGTCACACCGGTACGAGCACTGAAGGAGTAAAACCCATTTGTATACGTCACAGTGTAGAAAACGTTGAACATCTCGAACGTCGGGTCCAACCGGTTGGCCATACAAATGAACTCAAAATGGATGATACGAGGAAGCCCGACGGCATTTATTTGAGATATGTGGAGACCATAGCCCCTCAAAACGTCAGCAGTAAACCGAGTCATCGGGAGCCTAAAGCTACCCTCCCGGAAGAAAGCAGCATACAGGGTCATGTACCCGGGTGGAGCATCCATAGCAGTGGAACCTGCAATAGGATATTGAGCACCCCAACCAGGGAGAAAACCCATCTCCCTCACTAGATTCTGAAACTCTTCCTCTTTCCAACCAATCACCGCTTGATCCGGGCCAGGAGGAGTTCTACCCTTATTCCTCTTTTTCTTCGAAATAGGATTCGAAGTAGACATAATGGAAAATGGAAAAAGGAAGGAGATGAACTCAAAGGTCGAAAGAAGAAAGATCAGGGAAGATGAGGAAATTCCGGGGTTCAAAAGTTGAAAAATGAGGTATGGAGGAGACCACCTCGAAATTTATACCCATCGCATTTAATGCGATGGGCAGCGAACCGCCAGAGGCACAGGAAAGGACCCAATCAAGGCGAGACACGTCAGAGGAGAGAGAAAACGCCATCATCTTTTTTCGGAAAAGTAGGCAACAACCGCCTGCCACTATGACGTAAAGTAACTGACGTGACTGAAAAGGCGCCTGTTCAACTGACACCAGGCTGTCACGTCAGTCACTCTTCCAGAAGACAACAACAAAGCTTTTTCCTGAAGACAACCCTCATAAAAGCGCCAAAAACCATGCGCCATGCGTCATGCGTCCATTTGGCTCACTTCCGCAGGGAGTCAAAACCCATGCGCCATGCGTCATGCGTCCATTTGGCTCACCTCCGCAGGGGGTCAAAACCCATGCGCCATGCGTCATGCGTCCATTTGGCTCACTTCCGCAGGGAGTCGAAACCCATGCGCCATGCGTCATGCGTCCATTTGGCTCACCTCCGCAGGGGGTCAAAACCCATGCGCCATGCGTCATGCGTCCATTTGGCTCACTTCCGCAGGGAGTCAAAACCCACGCGCCATGCGTCATGCGTCCATTTGGCTCACTTCCGCAGGGAGTCAAAACCCATGCGCCATGCGTCGTGCGCCCATTTGGCTCACTACTGCAGGGAGGCAAAACCCATGCGGTATGCGTCATACGTCCATTTGGCTCATTTCTACAAGACGTCAAAAAACCCCACGTCATAACAAACACTACCTTCATAAGTCCAGCATCCCTCCTAGACGATCAACTCACCTAGAAGGCACACTAGACTGGGGGGACTTGAAGAGGTATGGTCCCAACTCCTTGCCAACATGGCAATGACCATACCACTTTCCGCGTCCTACGTGGCAGTGACATCAGCCGCACCATCCAGAAGCTTCTAGAAGCTTCTGGAAAATATCCAGGTGACACCAAAGATACTCCATGCGACATAAAGGACAACACGTGTCACCAACCATCAAGCGCCAAGTAGACCTGCAACAGGTCAGGGAGCAGCCAGACAACTTCAGTACGACGTTTCCACGTTAGACAAATAAAGACGCGCCACGTGTACCACTACACTGACCGCAGCAGAGGAGACCAAGAGGATATTCCCCTTGGTCGGACAGCTGGCGCGCGTCCACAGCTGGCACTGCTGCTCCCTCCCTTCTTCACCCTCCGGCTATAAATAGGACCCTTCACCATCCAGGTTGATCATCTTACTCTCGCTATTCTCACACTTAACACACACTGATTATCCTTCCTCGGAACAGTACTTATTCTCACGCCGGAGCCTGGTTAAGAGGGAAACCCCCATTTTCCCCTCTTAACGAGACTGACGGTTGCTGTTTTGCAGGAGACGGCCATCTTACGAGTAGGAAGGGAGATTGAACCCTCAGAAGAAGTAACCCCACTGATTAACCGTAGAGTCAACCAGTGTTTCATCACAGGGGTAAAACCCAAAATATACTGGAGATAAATCCTTTGTATTCTGGGGAAAATCCCAAATTTTCGTGCGCTACAGGCGGGAGTGTATAAACTCCAAGACTTAGAAAGGTGAAAACCTTTAAACCTTAGAGAGTATGAAAATACCCTTTCATGAGAGAGGGTGATCAATCCTCATATACCTTAAGGATTCAAGATATAGCCAATAGTAATGAAATTGTCAGCCACTTTTACATGAACTGGTCCCGCCACCTTGAACTATTCCCGAATAACTTGCGCTCCAGGCGGGGTGTTTAAACCCAATTCGGAAGAAAGGTGAATACCTTTAAACCTGTGAAGGGATCAGGATCCCTTAGACTTGAGAGAGGGGGCCAATCCTCTAATCTTCTGAAGTATCCTGAATGTATATCCTGGTGCTACATCCCGAAGCATATACTGCAAAACAATCGTAAGCTAAGGTGGGTGTTAGCCTGGCTAACACCCCTCCGATGCTTAAGTTAGTAATGGGTTCAAAATAGTAAATAATATCAAAATTTAATAAAAGAGACAGAATCCATACCACCCTGAGTCAGAATTTGAATTCCATACTCACTTAAAATAGAGCTTTAGATGTATAGCATTCCAGGGTCTCGGTAGCATATCCCCCTCTATATTCTTGAGTCGGTATGCTCCTTTTCCTGATTCTGATTCAACCTCGTAGGGTCCTTCCCACTTTGGAGCCAACTTTCCATCAACAGGATTAGTAGTATTCTGAAAATCTTTTCTTAATACCCAATCTCCAACCTGAAATCTTCTAGTCCTTATATTCTTGTTATATGCTTTAGATATCCTCTTTTGATATGCTGCCATCCTTAGCCTTGCAGCGTCTCTTGTCTCATCAATAGTATCCAATTCCTAGCATATGACTTCAGGATTTTGCTCAGGATCCCTGAGGTTGGATCTCGCTGTAGGTATCACCATTTCTGTGGGGATCACCGCCTCTACTCCAAACACCAAAGAAAACGGGGTTTGGCCAGTTGCATTCTTTACCGTTGTCCTATCAGCCCACAAAACAAAGGGTAATTCTTCCGCCCATCTTCCTTTCTTAGCCCCTAGTCTCTTTTTTAAGTTGTTGACAATTATCTTGTTCGAGGATTCTGCTTGTCCATTTGCTTGAGGATGTACCGGAGTAGACGTGATCATTTTGATTCCCCAACTCTTGCAAAAGTCAGTAGTCCTTTTACTTATGAATTGAGATCCATTGTCACAAATTATCTCAGCTGGTACTCCAAACCTAGTCAGGATATTCCTTTTTATGAAGGATACCACTTCTTGATCTCTAACTTGAACAAATGCTTCTGCTTCAACCCACTTGGAGAAATAATCCGTCATTGCCAACATGAAAACCTTTCCTCCTGGAGCTTTTGGAAGCTTTCCCACTATATCCATACGCCATTTCATAAACGGCCAAGGGGAAACGATAGGATACAGCGGTTCAGCAGGCTGATGTAATATGTTACTATGTCTTTGTCACGCGTCACATCTTCGAGCATATTCTGTGGCATCTTTTCTCATCGTCGGCCAATAATATCCCGTCCTTAATACTTTTGAGAATAACGACCTACCCCCAGTATGGTTACCACAATCCCCTTCGTGTATATCTTGAAGCACTTCTTTGGTTTCGGGATCCTCCAAACACCTCAGATATGGTCCTGCAAGAGATTTCTTATACAAAACATCATTTATAATAGTGAATCGTGATACCTTCATTCTAAAGGCTTTATGATTCTCATTCTTTGGGATGTGTCCTTTCTTGAGATATCTCATGATTGGAGCCGTCCAGGACTTAGGATCCTCCTTGGGATACTCATTATCAGGATCCTGAATACTTATTACTTCCTTATCCTGAGGATTCATCGCAGGATATAGGATATGTAGTATTGGTATTCGGGTTCCTTCCGGTATCCTGACCGATGATTCCAGATTTGCCAAGGCATCAGCTTCAGCATTTTCCTCTCTTGGTACCTGTTCAAGTGTAAAAATATCGAAGTACCCTGCTAATTTTTTGAGAATATCGAGATACTCAATTAACTTCTCACCTTTAACTGCATAGGATCCATTAAAATGATTAGTAATTAACAAGGAATCAACATATACTTGCAAATTCTTAATATTCATGTTTCTAGCCAATTCTAATCCTGCAATCAAAGCCTCATATTCTGCCTCATTATTAGTAGCAGGAAATTCACATCTAATAGCCTGGGGTAATATGTCCCCCTGTGGCGATTTTAGTAGTATACCTAGACCTACTCCTCTTACATTAGATGCACCATCGGTATATAATGTCCAGCATTCTAAGTTTTCTCCTAGCTGTTGTACTTCTAAGTCTACTTCATTTTGAATGTCACTACTGAAATCAGCCACAAAGTCAGCTAAAGCCTGAGACTTTATGGCATTTCTAGGCTCATATACTAAGTCAAAGGCACTTAATTTCACTGATCACTTAGCCATCCTACCCGACATCTCGGGTTTCCTAAGCACGTTTTTAACAGGATAATTGGTTTTAACATGAATTCTATGTGTCTCAAAATAATGTCTATGTTTCGTTGATGCCATAACTAGGGCTAATATCAATTTTTCTAGATGAGAATATCTAGTTTCAGCATTTAATAGACTTTTACTAACATAATAGACAGGATACTGCTGACCTTCATGATCTTTTACAAGGACAGCACTTACTGCATTCCCTGATACTGCAAGATACAGGGATAATGGTTCACCATTTTCAGGCTTCATCAATAAGGGTGCGGTTGAAAGATATTGCTTCAAATCCTGCAAGGCTGCTTCATGCTTTTCTCCCCATTCGAATTTCTTATTCTTCTTGAGGATATCATAAAACTCCTTGCATTTTTCCGAGGATCTTGAAATAAATTTGTTCAATGCTGCTACTCGGCCGGTTAACCGTTGAACATCCTTCATATTCGAAGGTGATTTTATATCCAGGATAGCTCTAATCTGCTCCGGGCTTGCCTCTATGCCTCTTTTGGTCACCATATATCCTAGAAACTTTCCTGCCCCCACTCCGAAATGGCACTTAGCAGGATTCAGTTTCATGTTATACTGATCCAGGATATCAAACGCTCCCTTAATATCCTGGAGGTGATCCTCAGCCTTTTTAGATTTCACCACCATATCGTCAATATATACCTCCATGGTGTCCCCCAGCTTGTCTTTAAACATCATGTTTACCAATCTCTGGTATGTTGCACCTGCATTTTTCAAATCGAAAGGCATAGCAGTATAACAATAAATACCTGTTGGCGTCATGAAGGCAGTATCCTCCTGGTTCGAAGGCTCCATTTGAATCTGCTGAAATCCTGAGGATGCATCCATGAAGGTTAACATCTCATGCCCGGCAGTAGCATCCACCATTGCATCAATATGAGGAAGAGGAAATGGGTCTTTGGGACAAGCCTTATTCAAGTCCGTGTAATCTACACAGACTCTCCATTTCCCATTTTTCTTCTGTACCACAACTACATTAGCCAGCCATCTTGGAAACCTGACTTCTCTGATCATTTTGGACTTCAACAATCTTTCAACTTCCTCTTGGATAATTGTATTTCGCTCAGGAGCAAACTTCCTTCTTTTTTGCTGGACAGGCTTGAACGACCTGTCAATTCCAAGTTTGTAAGTGATAATGTCTTTTGATATACCTGTCATATCCTCGTGCTTCCACGCGAATGTTGACATCCTGCATTTCAAAAAGTTAGTCAATTTATTTTCAATATCCTGAGGGATATTGGTTCCTACGAGCACCGAGATATCCGGATTATCCTGATCCAGGATAACTTTCTTAACATCCTGATCCGAAGCCTCCATGATATCCTGGGCCCGCATCTTTAATTGCTATGCTGCATTAGGCTTGGTTGAGGATTTCATTGAGGATGAGTAGCATTCCTTCGCCTCCTGCTGATCACTATCAACTTTGACGACCCCCCAAGGGGTAGGGATTTTGATGCACTGGTGATAAGTCGATGGCATAGCCTTCATGTCGTGGATCCATGGCCTGCCTAGTATGATGTTATAGCAAGATAGGGAATCCATCACACAGAAGCGTTGTATCGAGTTGACCCCTTCAACATATACTGGCAACTTTATCTCCCCTACGGTATTCCTAGCTTCTCCACTGAAACCAACGAGCATAGTGGACTTCGAAGTAATGTCCATCGTAGATACATTCATCGTCTTCAACGTTTCCAGCTGAATTATGTTGACAGAGCTACCATTGTCCACTAATATCCTGCGTACAAAATGGTTAGCAACATATAACGTAATTACAAGGGCATCATGGTGAGGATCCTGGACAGTATCCCTGTCATCACTGTCGAAAGTGATCACTTTATCAGTTGTAAGGGTAGTCATCCCGGCTGGTTTGTCTCCCCTTTCAGTTTTAGCCTCCTTTGCATGTCTCTTGGCCGCAAAATACGAAGTCCCACAAATGTCGGATCCTCCTGAAATAAAGTTAATTATTTTGGCATCTGCTGGGGGTGATGCTGCCCGTTCAGGATCCTTCTCAGGATCCTGCCCTTTATTCTTCTTTCTTCCCAGCAAATCCTTAAGATACCCCTTGCTCAATAGGTAGCTTATTTCTTTCCTTAGAGCAATGCAATCCTCCGTCACATGTCCGAAGTCTTCATGGAAGGCACACCATTTGGATTTATCCTTCGAATCAGCTTTTTGTTGATTCTTTCAAGGCCACCTAGCTTTGTCTCCTAAACCCTGCATAGCATACATTAACTCAGGTATATTAACAGAAAAGCAATATTCAGACAATTCAGGATATTCTTCAGGATCCTCGTCTTCAACAGCATTCACTTTCTTGTATTCATTTCTGCCATATGGCTTAGAGCGATATGGTTTATACGAGGATTCTGATTTCCTATTGGTTGATTCATAGGTTGAGGTAGAATTCATCCTCTCTTGCATCTTTTTGTCGTCTTCCAACTGAATATATCTCAAGGCCCTGTTACGAACTTCGTCGAGATTCCTACATGGATTCATTACAAGATCCTGATAAAACTGAGAATCCTTTTGTAATCCCATCTTAAAAGCCTGCACAGCTGTTGCAACATCAAGATGTGGGATATCTAAGGATTCCTGACTAAACTTGTTCACATAATCCCTCAAGGATTTCTGAGGTCCTTGAGTTATCCTGTAAAGATCACTGGTTAGTTTTTCAAAACTCCGGCTGCAAGAAAACTGACTATTAAATAAATTAACCAAATGAGCAAACAAAGTAATTGAGTGAGGAGGAACATATAACAGCCATTTTAAGGCTGATCCTGTCAGGGTAGATTCGAAACCCTTGCACAAGCATGCTTCCTTGAGCTTCGGAGGGATAGGGTTAATCTCCATCCTTTCCCTATACTGGGCAATATGCTCTTCAGGATCTATAGTCCCATCATACAATTTCATGTTGGGGGTCTGAAATCTCTTTGGGATTTCAGCATCACAGATAGGATATGCAAAGCGAGATATCCTGTGGCTATCTTGGGATACTTCCGGAATTGGCTGGACCACTCCAGGTACACTGGATATCACGTCCTTCAATTTCTGAAGCTCCCTAGTAAATGTTGACGTCATACCTGCATCCTGCAAAGACCCATTGTTGTTAGTAGCAAGAATATTATTATTTGACATGTTACCGGTCTGAGGATTCTGGTCATATCCTGAAGCATATCCTGAGCTCCTCACAGTTGACATCCTGACCGAGGAGGGTATCTCAGGAGTATGATTCTGAGAATGGCTTGGCATGATATTCCCCCGGTTATCTTCAGTGTAAACTGCAGAACTGAAGTTCAAAGCTCTAGGCTGCAAAGGAGTGACAGTTTCTTCAGCATGTCTACTTGGGCCGGATTTCAAGAGTTGTATCTCTCTCATCAGCATCCGATTAGTTTCCTGCTGCTGCCTCATCTGTTCCTGTACACTACCAAACAAATTCAGAATTTCATCGTTAGAAGCTAAAACAGGAGCGGATCCCTGGGTACTGGGTGCGGGGATAACATCCCGAACCACATGACTTTCAGTTCCGTGCGAAGAAGTTTGCATTCGTGGAGGAGGAGGTGGAAGCACCAAACCAATTGTTGCAGAGGTTGTAGCAGACATGGTGGAAGAGCTCATGGTTGATCTCGAGGCCATTGAAAATAATGTAGCAAAAAGTTTTGACAATAGAAAACTGAGTAATGATTTTACTAAAGTTTTTAGCAAAAATAGCACCACTTGCCCCATGGTGGGCGCCAAATTGTTTTGGTCAAAAATTACCGAAGCAATTAAGTGATCAAATTAGTTAAGTGAGGTAGTGTGCTAGAAATATGCGTGAAAAATATGTTAATCAAGTTAATTGCAAAAACAGTTTCAGGATACGGCTCAGGATATAGAGCTGTATCTATGATCAAACAATGAGCAAAAAAGTAAAGGTTGACACGTGATGTACGAGGAAAGCCCTTTATCAATCTAGATCGCCGGCACAAAACCTCGGGAGCTGACAATCGCAGCTGCCTTGTTCTTCTATTGCTTCAAATATTAGGATACAGTGCAGGATGTGATGCGGATCAACTAGGTGTTACAATGTAATTCGGGTACAAGTGTTTGTGTATAGTGTTTGCTAGAAGCTAGAGAGCAAAAGTGTGTGAAAGAGTGTGTGTAAAAGTTGTGTGCCTTAATATGATCCGCCCCATCTATTTATAGTAAAAGAAATGCAACAAACTACCCTATTAAACCGGGACCCAGTGGATATTCCCCATTCGAACGTTGTAGACCTGGTCTTTCGGGTTCAACGTCTCTCATATAACAGATTTGCCCGAGTCTTAAGGAGAAGAAGTTCATCTGACCGTTAGTGACCCACAGCTTCTAACCTGCACGTGATTAATTCGGCTAATACCAGGATATCGCACTAGGATGTTACCAATATCCTGATCCGGTATCCTGGTCACAAGTAAACAATCAAAAGCATGATATTAGTCAGGATATATACGCTTAGAAAATGGCCCATAACAGTTTCCAATGTGCATTCAAGTAATTTCAAGCTTCCTATCATCAAATTCTCATCCTACAACCTACTTGAATCTTGAAGGAATAACATTTATTTTTAAATCATACTTTAGGTTCTTGGTTGTTCTTGATGATTTGAAGTTTTTCTTGAATCTTGGAATTTTTCACTAAACTTGAAATCTAAAAGAAATGGGTCTTGAAACAAATAAAAATGGTGGTGATATATAGGTATGTATAACCGTACATATATTTGTGTGTGTATGAGTCTTGAAGTTTGATTTTTTGTTAAATACTTGTTTATGTTGTTACTTGTTCTTGAATGATGGTAAAAATGCAAGTATTTGGTGATTTATGTATGATATGTTAAATGTAAAGTACATCAGCAAATAAACATGAATATATCTCATATTTGATGCATCTAAACCCATATAAAATGTTGATGTTATGATAGTATGCTTTAGACACTTGTACATGTGAATATATGTTGATTTAGAGCTCAAGAAGTGATAAAAAATGGTTGTATGACAAAACTGATTTTGAACAGATTATAAGCACTAAAAATGACCCTATTTGATGTATTATAATGGCATGATAATTTGACATAGGTTTGATAACTTTGCGTGTTGTACATATAGCTTAAAAAGTGGTAAAATATGTGAAAATTGCATGATTTATGTGCTTTACTTAAGACCTGCACTATCATGAGTATAACCATTATTTTATTAAGTAAATAACATGGGTTATGTTAAAATTTCAAGTCGTTTCGATTTGGGATGGTTCGGGTAACGCTTGATGCAAAACTATGCGGTAAAACGGTTAAAAATCGCCTTTTCGGAGGATTTTTATTAAACTGTTTTAGATCAGTAACCAAACTGATATTTTTGATATAAAAACAAGTATTTTTACTTATATTAAGTTTACTTGGTGTTCGGTTAGTCATACGTGACTTCCGACGCCCAAAAATGTCACCGAATCGCTAAAATAAGTGTTTTTCGACATAACTAGAATGGGTTGTTCATAAGTAAATTTAATGTGTCACAATGTGCTATGTGCTTTACAATATGTGTATGATGATGTATTAGTGTTGACAAGATTATGCGTATTACGCTTAAGTATATATATATATATATATATATATATATATACAAATACACTGAAATAATAAAAAATAATAACTTTTCGAGAAAACTCAAAGTTATGTGAAAATTCTAAGTATCGGAGAAACTTCGGTATTTTTGTGGGTTTTTGATTATTAAAATCATTCTTATTCTAAGTATCGGGGGTCTCATTGGAAGCAGCCTCTCTATTCCTACGGGGTAGAGGTAAGGCTGTCTACATCTCACCCTCCTCAGACCCTACCTTAGCTTTGCTATTGGTGGGATATACTGAGTATGATGATGATGATGATGATGATGATTATTTAATTTAGGACGCATAAACAATTTGAGGGATTGTGTTAATATTTAAAAACGCACCCAAAGGTGAGTACATAGATCCCCTCTTTTTCCTGTTTTCGATTGTTTTGGGGTGATTCATATGTATCAAAACGATTTCGATATTTTAACGATGGTTTCAAAAACGATTACGAGGGTTTGTACTAAACTAATAACGATTTCTATAATGTGAACGAACTTGTTGGTTGTAGTTACATAACGAATGGCATTCATTAATTTTGGCCGAACCGACCAGTATTAGGTTATGGTACCATAGGATCCGACAAATCCCGTTATCAGACTGCACCCATGGTTATGTGTGGGTTAAGTGGGTAACGACTGAACCTGATGATTGTTTACTTACCCTTTGGTGGTTTGTTAATACGAGAACGAGTGGAACGATGAACGAGTCACAAAGGTTTGAATGTTATTAGCGAGACGACCAAAAGTAGTTTTCACAATAAAAACGAGAACGATTTGTACGAGAACGATTTGTACGATTGAATGATTATGAACGATTTAAACAAATGAACGATGATCTATAACGAGAACGAGTTAAACGATGTCACACAACGATGTTTACGAAACTATATAAACCATACGAGTTTTATTACGAGAATGATTTATGATTTGGTTTACATAAACAAATGTTTTGGGTTAAGATTCATGGCATCGAGGTTTATAAATTATAACCAATCTGTTTTGACTTGGTTATTCATTTTACAATACAAACATTTTACAAAACAAGGTTTCAAATATCGATTAACGAAGTTGTACGAGATATTTCAACGAGCCATGAATCTGACACTCACACAAAAACTATGTGCTCGCCAGCATTTCTTTGCTGACTTTGTTTTTACATATGTTTCAGGTGATTTTGCTAAATGTTGATTGCGAATAGGATGCATGCTCACTTAGGACCGGACGAGGCCTTAGTGATTTAATAACGATGATAGACTATGTTTGACTTGCTTGTTTAACTCTAAGACAACGTTTAATATTTAATAAAACGAAACTCTTTGTATCCATGGTTTGAAACAATAATTCTGTTACAACACTCCCCGACGTTTCCGCCACGGTTTGTTGTTTTACGTGGTCGGGGTGTGACAGAAGAGTTGGTATCAGAGCCAATGGTTATAGGGAATTAGGTTATTAGTAAAATTTTGACCTAGACTATAACTTTCTAGGACCCCAACGCGAGTTGATTTTCGTTTAGATTTTTTTAGAAACAAAATACGAATCTGCTTCGAAAATTAATCATCCGTTCTAGGATGATTGATTACTAGGTTTTGAACCCTCTGTTGTAAGGTTTTGAACCCTCCCAGTTTGACTCATTTTGGCTTAGTGCCTTTTGAGTTTTCAAATCTCGTCAAAGTTTGGGTCTAAATAATGTGAACACGTGCAAACTGGAAGAGTGAATGCCTGTACCCTGAGTTTTATGTCTAAGGCTAGAGTGTTCGTACAAATCCACATAATCGGACCAGTCACTCTTACCTGGGAACTCTTGGGGTGAGTGTTCACTTATAGGCCAGCATGTCTTCGCGATACATTATTTTGATTCATTACCTTGATTAGTCACTTTGTGTCGTTTGTTTGTTCGAGGTAACGAACAAATGATCGCCTTCCTTATATTTCGTCGATATTTTCTATACCTCTTATGTTTTTCCTAATTATCGACCTCACCCGTTTCTCATATTTCCTTTTTTAACAATGCCTCCTCGACGTGATGCACAACCTTTTACTGCTGAAGAAATCGCAGCCCTTGTCTCTCAGCAAATGGCTACTGTGCTTCCAGGCGTGGTGACCCAAATCCACGAGCTATACAACAACAATAATAACAATACACAATGTAATTTCAAGAGTTTCAATTCTGCTAAGCCGCTAAAGTTTTCTGGGTCACAAGGAGCGACTGCACTCCTTCAATGGTTCGAGAGTATCGAGAACACATTCAGACATGTGAAATGTCTGAATGGGCATAAGGTTGAATTTGCATCAAGTGTGTTTGAGAAGCGTGCTCTAACATGGTGGAATGGAGTGATGCGCGATAGGGGTGCCGAAGTGGCATTGGCACAAACATGGGAAGAACTTCGAGCTCTCATGATGAGAGAGTTTTGTCCCCGTCATGAAATTCGAGCTTTGGAACGAGAGTTTGACGATCTGAAACAAGATGGGGGAGAACACCGTGCGTATACAGATCGATTTGAGGAACTCAGTCTTTTGTGTCCTACTATAGTTACCCCGTTGGATAAAGCGATAGAGAGGTATATCGATGGTTTACCCGATTCCATACAAGATATTGTGACTGGAGTTAATCCTACTACTGTTCGTCAAGCGATCGAGTTATCTGCTACCCTGACTGAGTCGCAAGTCAGGAAGGGTAAACTTACCTGCAAGGGTGATAAGAAGAAATCAACCGAATCTGTCAAGGAAAAGGGTAAGGGTAAGAAAGGTGAGTCATCGAAGAAGTCGAGGAAGCGAAAGGGTGCTCAGAACTTTGCGGTTACCGCTCAGAACCCACCAGCTCAACCTCCTGTGAAGAAAGCGTATGCTGGTACCGCACCTCATTGTGCTCGCTGCAACGGTCATCATGTTGCACAACAAGCTTGTAGGCAATGCACAACGTGTGGTATGCTTGGGCATCTGGCCAACGTCTGTCGTTTGGGTCAGTATTAAGCTCCAATGCAGGAGAATGCTACTAGATTCCCACCGGGTTCATGTTTTAATTGTGGAGAGCTTGGTCACTACCGCAACAACTGTCCGAGGTTGGCAAATGCAAATGCAAATCCGAACGTGAATGTCAATGTCAATGCGAATACGAATCCCGCTCGTGGATGAGTATTCTATCTAAATGCAAACGAGGTGCGAGCTGACAACCTCATCGTCAATGGTACGTTTCTTGTTAACAATCGACCTGCATCCATTCTTTTTGATTCTGGCGCCGATAGAAGTTTTGTTTCACTATCTTTTGAACCTTTGCTTACGATACCTAGAACTAAACTGAGGAAACCCTTATCTGTCGAAGTTGCTACTGGTAAACCTCTTGTTCTCGATTCTGTTATTCGTGATTGTCAGCTAAACCTTGATAACCATCTTTTTCCCCTTGATCTCACGCCGATGCAACTTGGGAGTTTCGATATTATCGTGGGGATGGATTGGTTAACCAAACATCATGCAGAGGTAGTTTGTTTCAATAAGATTGTTCGTATTCCTCTTCCGTCTGGCGATATTCTGGAAGTTCATGGAGAGAAGCCATCAGGTGGTTTGAAGCTTATGTCATGTACAAAGGCCTATAGTTACTTGCAAAAAGGATACGTTGCTTTCCTGGCACATGTCACCGAGGAGAAAAGCAAGAGCAAGAGTATTCAGGATATTCTGATTGTTCGGGATTATCCAGAGGTGTTTCCCGATGAACTGCCTGGTTTGCCTCCAGCTCGTCAAGTCGAGTTTCATATTGACCTTGTACCCAATGCCAACCCGATTGCGAAAGCACCTTATCATCTTGCACCATCAGAGATGCAAGAGTTATCGAAACAGCTTCAAGAGTTGTCTGATAAAGGATTCATCCGTTCGAGCTTTTTGCCTTGGGGAGCTCCTGTCCTCTTTGTGAAAAAGAAAGATGGATCTTTTCGAATGTGTATCGATTATCGTGAGCTTAATAAGCTTACCATCAAGAATCGATATCCCCTACCTAGAATTGATGATCTCTTCGACCAGCTGCAAGGTGCTTCATGCTTTTCCAAGATCGATCTGCGTTCTGGGTATCATCAACTTCGCATGTTCGAAGAAGATATCCCCAAAACTGCTTTCCGTACAAGATATGGGCACTACGAGTTCACTGTCATGCCTTTTGGTTTGACAAATGCCCCAGCTATTTTCATGGACTTAATGAATAGGGTCTGTAAACCATATTTAGACAAGTTCATCATAGTGTTCATCGACGATATTCTCATTTATTCAAGGTCTCAAGCAGAGCACGAGCAACACCTTCGTTTGACATTAGAACTTCTGAGGAAGGAACAACTTTTTGCTAAATTCTCCAAGTGTGAATTCTGGCTTAAAGAAGTTCAGTTCCTGGGTCATATTGTCAATGAGCAGGGTATCCATGTGGATCCTTGCAAAATAGCTGCTATTAAGGATTGGAATACACCGACGACACCTACAGGGATTCGATCATTTCTTGGTCTTGCTGGTTATTATCGTCGATTCATTTCTAATTTCTCAAAGATCGCGGTTCCACTCACTGCTTTGACTTAGAAAAATAAGCCTTTTGAGTGGGGACCTAAGCAAGAAGAAGCATTCTAGACGCTGAAACAGAAGCTCTGTGATGCTCCTGTTTTATCTCTACCTGAGGGAAACGATGATTTTGTTGTCAAATGTGACGCGTCGAATCTAGGACTTGGTTGCATTCTTATGCAACGAGGTAAAGTCATAGCTTATGCGTCTAGACAGTTGAAAGTTCACGAGAAGAACTATACGACTCATGATCTTGAATTAGGAGCTGTGGTTTTTGCGCTTAAAATCTGGAGACACTACCTCTATCAAACGAAGTGTGTGGTTTTCACAGACCACAAAAGTCTCCAGCATATTCTCAATCAGAAGGAGCTGAACATGAGGCAACGACGTTGGGTTGAACTCTTAAACGATTACGATTGCGAGATCCGCTACCATCCTGGTAAGGCGAATGTCGTAGCCGATGCGCTTAGTCGAAAAGAACGAGTCAAGCTTCATTCTGTACGAACTCTATCCGATATTCAATCTCGTATCCTTCAAGCTCAACGATCTTGTGTGATCAAAGACTTATTGAAATATGAGCTACCGCTTCAACTTGAACTTAAACTCGAAAGGAAAGACGATGGTTTACTCTATTTTAAGGATCGTTTGTGGATTCCAAATCAGGACGATCTTCGCACCTTGGTAATGGAAGAATCTCACAAGTCTCGATATTATATCCATCCTGATGCTGATAAAATGTACAAGGATCTTCGCACTCAGTTCTGGTGTCCTGGTATGAAGAAGGATGTTGCCTTGTATGTATCGAAATGCCTAACTTGCCTCAAAGTCAAGGCCGAACATCAACGACCTTCTGGTTTGCTTGTACAACCAGATATACCGGTTTGGAAGTGGGAGAACATTGCAATGGATCTCATTACTAAGTTACCGCGTACGTCTAAAGGTCACAATGCTATTTGGGTTATAGTTGATCGTTTGACAAAATATGCTCACTTCTTACCAATCCGTGAGGATTTCTCTGCTGAAAAGCTTGCCAAGATCTATGTAGACGAGATTGTATCACGACATGGTGTT
>JARYGA010018054.1:0-80950 GCA_030545235.1 Helianthus tuberosus
ATAAAAAGTGATATATTTTTAGCCGCTTTATACACTAGTTCAAAATTTAATATTTAGAAAACACGACTATCACTCTACGCTTCACGTTGGGAAGATGCACTCATCGTTGGCATAATATAGTGATAGTATGATACCGATGTCGTCCAATGATATAACAACTTTTAGTACCGAGTTGTCGTCAACATATAGCCAACCCAAAAGTGAAGTGTAATTTTATGCCTCATAAAAATAAAATAAATTAAAATAAAAAAAAACATGTTTGTAATCAATGATAAGAAAATGAGTCTTTGGGATAAATGTTCACTCTTGATGCTTCGTTAACTAAAAGTTACCATGGATCACAAGAGGCGGTTTTGAGGTGAGAAGTTGTATTATATTAATTGACATAAATGTGTGGACCTCTTGGTTTGGTGTTATCGCCCAAAGAGTACGACACTAACTGTAATAGCCCGGTTATTCTCCATAAACTTCTAAGTGACACGTGTCTTGAAACCTCCCTCGTAGTTAACTTAGTTAAAATGGAGGGGTTGGAATTGCCAAAGATCTAAATAAGAAGTTGAGGAGCTGAACCTATCAAAAATAAAAAGTCTGCCTCGCTGGAAGCCATGCGGACCGTATGGCTTTCCCCTTGTCACTACAAGAAAATGAAGCTAGTCAACCCCAATAAAATGTTGCATTAGGTCTTAAAAAAGTTGCATTAGACCTAATACAACTTTTTATCGGGAGCTGCATTAGAAGCAGTTGCATTAGACTTAATGCAACCTTTTGAAGGTCTAATGCAACTCTTTTTGAAAGTGTTGCAATACTTTTCAAATGCAACTTTTTTTGGTATGCAACTTTTTTACTTTGAAATGAAACTTTTTTTTAATATTCAAATGCAACCTTTATTATGAGTTTAGTTACAATGATGCAACCTTTACCACACTCAAATGCAACTCAAATGCAACTATCATCATGTTTTTAGTACAAAAAATGCAACCTTTTTTTACACTAAATGCAACATTTTTTTTATATAATTTTAGTGATATCAAATGCAACCTTGTTTACATTCAAGTGCAACTTGGTAATATTGTTAGTTTTGTACCCCTTTACTTATGTTGTGAATTAGGATTGACTTGATAGAAAGTTATGTACAATCAATCATATCGCATTAGTTATTGTGAATTAAACTCGAAGTTAAATTAGTATATGTGGTATTAATGTGTGTTTTCATTAAACTCCAAGAATAAGATTATGATTCATGATATTATTCTACCTTTAGATTGTTAGCTCTGTTACAAGTTGTATGAAATCCCCAAAAGAACTTATGGATCATTGCACGAATAACCAATACTGTTAACTTGTATTGGTGATAGTGGGTGGTGGTGGTGATGATGATGGTAGTGGTGGGTGGTGGTCAATTGTAATAATAACGAAACTACAGGGGCACATATTGCAAAAAGAAAAGGGTAGTTTGGTCTTTTCACCCAAAGTCAACTGATCAAACTAACAGAACTTAAAGACATGGAGGCAAACTGCAACAAAAATGAAGTATGAGGTGTCAAAACCTAAAGTTTATAAAATCGGGAGGCAAAGTGAAGTTTGCTCCAAACCACAGGGAGGGAAATTACTCTTATTTTAATCATCACAAGATTGTTTAAACTTAACGATTGTTCTTACTAATCTTAATGATTACTATGATTAGAGAAAGTGGGTAGAAGAAGAGTGTGTTAGGGGATAAGAGGAAAGAATGAGAAAATGATTGGGAAGGCAAAGGCCTCTATTTATAGTTGCTATAGGTGAGACACGACTTGTGCCCGGAAATTTATACCAGATCAAACAATGGGAGTCAGGAACAGGGCGTGTCTCCTAGACACAGTCGTGGTCAACTTTGCGCGACCCATTGGATCTTTGAAATCTTTCAAGATAAGGTTATGTCTTTTGTGGTTGAGGCATGGTCTGTGCCTTCAGGGCATACGAGGTGTGTCTGGTTTCCTTCTTGGCTGGACTTCGAAAACAATCTTCAGAAGATGTTGTTGTCTTACAGGATGGGGCACAGGGCATGCCTGGATGTCTTTTTAACAAAACATCTGTTTTTTTTTTGCATGGAATTGCTTCGCTTGTTTGGTTTGGGTTCGTTTTGTCCTGAAAATAAAAAATAAACTAAATGAAGTCTATTTCAAATATATTTCCAACGAAACCAATAAATAGCGGGTTTAATTTCATACGACAAACATGTATATCTGTACGCATATAAATATCCCCACACTTGAATTTTTGCTTATCCTGAAGCAAAACTCTATAATATTGGTTTTAACGTACAACCACATTCGTTTTAATTTGTGGGCCCATAACTCGAGCATTTTAAAGGCATTCACTTGCTTCCAACCATTTATTTTCGTTTTTGATTAATTCACTAAAAAAATACATAAAATTAAAACAATCCTACTAATAATTTTTCTTTTATACAAAATCACACACCTCACAAGATTGTTTGCTCAACACTAGATCGATGATTACGTCAAATGGAACACTCGAGTCAAGACAAACTAAGCAAATATCATAAGCTTGACAAGTGATCGAAGCTCAACAGCTTAACCAAACGAGCAAGCAAGCATCAAGAGGTATTTTATTTAGGTTGTAATGTAGGCTTGGGGTAAGGTGTGGATTATTTGAGAAGAGTGGCTAAAAGGGTAGCAAAAATATTTATTCTTTAAAGTAGTGTTTGGGCATTTCATGGCTTAGCAGAGTAACTGTACACGAGCAAAGTCAAGCTACAACTGTATTTGACTTTGAATTTGTAGTCTTGCTTTTGAAATACTATAGTTTTGCTACTAGTGGGATAAAAATAAAAGGTTAAACATTTTTGGGCTTTAAGAGGGTTTCTATATAAAAGAAAGTTTTGTTCGTCTCTACTTGTTATACCTAAAAGTTTCCTTTTATATTTACAAATCAAAAACGTTTTTGGGTTTTTAGCATTTGAAATGGCTTTGCGATGGCGTTTCTATATACAGATTATTATTTTCGCAAAAATATGTTTTATTTTTGTAAAAAATTTTAAAAAGTTTAGGGTAGCCAAGTGGTTCCAAGAGAGTTTGTGAACGGATGGATTTATAGACGTGAAAAAGATTCAAGTTTTTATTTTAACCCGTGTTTCCCTCCCCACATTTAAAATGCACATTGTCCATAATGTGCTTAACCAATGGTATTTTTTATTGTAGGATAATGTAAATAAAAAGTGTAAGGAGGAAAAAGAACAAGACCTCCCTTTTTGGATTTGAAACAATCCCGGGAGGCAGGTGCCCACAAGTTGCCTGCAATCTTGCCACCTTGACTATCATTATTTGCCGTCTTTCAATCACCCATATTCTTATGCTCCATATTACTCCCTTTTTATTCCTACAAAAGAAAAGAAAATCATAATATCCGAGTTTGAAGACATGGTTGTATCATGCTAGAAGAACATTGAAATGTTCTTGGTTTTAAAATTGCATCAGTACGACTAAGGTTTCTTATTTTTCATAGAAAGTTCTAAAATTTAAGAAAATAAAGTAAGGAGTTAGAAATGAGGAACTGAATCCCAGTCATATGTTGCGTTTTAAAATTTGAATTTCCCTACTAAATTTATTTTCATAAATTCTTTTGGTCTTTATTTATCCAAGGTAAGCCGCCATGGCGCGCCATGTTTTAGGTCTTTGGCTGGACCAATATGACTACCAACGGGGGATGTTGTTCATCCTATGAGCTTGATCCTCTTGATTACGTACTACAAGCTTGTATCAATTGCTTTCACGTATTGCAACAGGCCATCATCCATTCTTTGCCCACCCTAAACTTCATCTCTTCTTTCCCAAACCGTAAGGTAAGTTTACCGTCACTCATATCGACCATTTACCGAGATGTGGATAGAAAGGGTCTTCCTAGGATGAGTGGAACCTCGTTATCTTCCTCCATATCTAAAATGACAAAATTAGCAGGAAAAATAAAATCACCTACCTTGACCAATAGGTTTTCAGCTATTTCCCTTGGGTATTTGACTGATCGATTAGCAAGTTGGATTGTCATTTTGGTTGGGAGTGGATCCCAAATACCCAATCTTGTGAACATGGAGGCAGACATGAGGTTGATACTTGCTCCTAAGTCTACCAGTGCATTCTTTACAGTTAATTGACTTGTTGTCATAGTCACACGCAAATTTAATCCGATTACAACTATTTAGTTAGCGGTAAGTGGGTATCGAACACAGGGAGTCTATGGAATGTATGTTGATTATGCAGCTTTTTAACTTAACTAAAATTAAACTAAATTGCAGAAATGAAAATTCAGAAGTTTGATTGTTTGGTTTTAAGCATTAAAATTACTAAACTAATTGCAAATCAAAGGTTGGTTGTTAAAGCAGATTAAGAGGAAGCGACCATCTTAGGTTTTCGGTTTCATTTGACAATTATGCTTAAATCCGACTAGAAAAAGTCACATAGACATGACTCATGCATAAACGTTTGTTGTGATGAAAGGGAACTAAGTACTCGGATTAGAGAAATGCGAGGTTGTTACCCAATGACCAATTAACTAATATCCAACCCTAATCCCTCCCGTGATATCTCGATTGTCAATGACACCAAGAACGTACGGTTTAGATTATGATCAAAACATCAATCAACAATTTACAAAAAAACATTATGCATCATAATAAACGTAGCAAACATAGCAAGTTCATCATTCTAGAAATACGGATAAAAACATATAAGTCATAGAAGAAACCTTCAACCTAAGATGATCACCGAAAGTTTAGCCACACATAGCTTGGTGAATCATCATTCCAACAAGTTCAAAGTTCATACGAATCAAAATACAAACCGAAATGTTTAGAAATGTTCACAAACACTTGCACAAGCCAAAAATCGCCCTAGAACTCCTGCCAAACGTTCCCAATGATGAGATATCTGAAAAGGCACTTGAAAACGGACTTATAATGGGCAGTTACACTTTTTGCGTCAGAGCCTACCGTAACTTACGGTAGCTACCGTAAGTTACGGTAGCATCAAAGTCTTTACGCCAGCTTGCAACTGCCATACGGTGGAAAGGGACAAGTCCAGGGGCTACCGAAAATTACGGTACCCACGTTAAATTACGGTACCCACCGTAATTTACGGTAGGGCCCTGAACTTGTTCCTTTGTTCTTCGTTCCAATCCTTAGGACACTCGCTTAAAATATTTTCCATTCCAAGCAGCGTTTTCCCTGATTTTAAGTCCCAAGCACACCTGAAACATAAACAATGGTAGTTTTCTAATTCAAGAAAATTACATAATTAAATGGGGGATTAACTTGTCTTCTAACACACTAAAGGGTTGTCCCATGGACCACCCGTCACATCCCCACACTTAACCGTTGCTTGCCCCCAAGCAACCCATCAAAACCATTTCCAAGAGCACAAGCGATCAACATAAACCAAGCAAATACATGTCGTCTTCTTACTAACCTTTTCCTAACATCCGCGCAACACACCCCTCACTATATCTCTCCTCTCGGTGACAATCAACAACTAGCACATATAAGCTAGACACACACAAAGAAAATGGGTGATTGCACAACTATATGCTTGTACCTAAATCGGTCCTCCACCTAAAAAGTGCCAAAACATGAATGCGAATCAAAGGGGCTTGAAGGTTGTAACGTGGCTAGGCATATGGTAAGGAAAGGAAATGGGAATATATATGTATAGTAGCGAACGATTTAACCCGGTCTTTTTTATTACACATTAAGCAAACATAACATAACATAACCTTCTATATACAAGACAATACATAACTTTATTTCTTTTTTTTCTTTTCTTTTTCCTTTTTTTTCTGTTTCTGTTTTTGTTTTTTGTTTTTTTTTTAATTTAATTTTTATGGCAAACATAGTGCACTAACAAATACATACTAAAACAAACTACTAACACTTACAAGACCGGGTTAAATACAGGTAAATTTTAGGGAACTAGGTATGGGTTAACAATTGATCGGCTTTAGGCTCAAAATGGGCAACTAAATGTCCAAACCACCGCCCCTCTCACTACCAAGCTCATATATATAACTTCGGGGCTCGTCATCACTCTCGGGCTCATCCTCCTCGCCTGGCTGTAACGCTCTCACATCCACCTTCAATGCACGCCAATGTTGTAACACTCGACTTAAATTATCGCTATTTTAATTATAAAATAAGGACTTTACAAAACGAAACGCATACTTAACAAAACGTTGTTAAGTTACACAAGTTTAGTGGATCAACATAAGTAACCACTTAGTTAAAGTGTTCACGACTAATAGAGTTTACAAAAGAGACATCATTGTTTAGACAAGTTTAGTTTAGCGCGGAAGCTTCAAAAATAGTATTCGGTTCTTCATAGTCATGCTTGATCACCATCCGAGTAATCCCATCATTACCTAGAGTCAAAACCATTTATAATGTTAGTTTTGACTTTGAAATAAAGTGTATAAACAAGTTCCTGCGTCAAAATAAAAAAAAAAAAATTTCCAGCTTTGGTTTTGCCGCGTGTCGCGGCGGAATTCGTTTAGGCCGTCGCGTGTCGCGGAGGCTTCCGCGTATCACGAGGGCCCGAATGAAATCTTCCGCATGGCGCGGGGGAAACCTTTTTCCAGCAGGTGCAGGTTTAAAATCTGCATTTCTGCCCAGCTCCGGAATTTCACAATTTTCCAACTTTAAATGGTCATAACTTTTTGTTCGCTAGTCCGTTTTAACCGATTCTTTTTCCTATGAGTCCGTAATAAAATTACGGATCTAACCATGTAAATTTCACATCACGGAAACCGAGTTACCAGCGATTCGTTCCCGATTTTCCTTATTTCGATTATCCGACCCGTTAACAATAGTTGCATTATACCACATTCAGTTTCTTATTACTCTTAGGCATGGTTACCCAATTCCCTGGGCTTATAACCTTGGCGTAATTGAGCCATTCATGGCTTTTTGTTCCCTTAGAACTAAAAGCTTGTTTCCTCGGAATTCAAACATTCCGTTTCAAGCGACATTTGCAACTTACTTCTTATTGTTTGATCCAATATCCCAGATTCACAAACTTAAAGTCTTATAGCTAAATTCGTAAGTGTAGTGCAATCCAACACTTAACAACATACGAGACTTTCAAGTCGCTACTTTCATAATTCTTTTTATGGTATCAATTCAACCCGTTTGACTATCTAGTGAAAACCATCACTTTATTAACAAGCCAAACCCAATTCCAAATCTTTATTTTGACCCGTTTGATGGTCGAGTGAACTTCGCCACTTTAAAGACACATCAAACGCATCTATTACTCTACGACTCCATTTATACATTAAACCCAAACATATATGCGTAATTTAATGAGACTAAAGTCACGTACCTTTAGAGCACACCCTTCAAGCGCGTATCTCCTCCTCCGGCTTGTCCGCTTGACGATCCGGATTCTTTGCCTAAAGAGTTCAATTCAACTTACATTTAGAACCCTTTTTGTAATTATTAACACATAAATTGCCACAATAGTCAATTATGCGTTTTTATCCGATTTTCAACATATTAATCCCCACTTAGGCATTTCAACAAACACCTAGCGGGTAAATTTTCACATAATTATTACCAAGTTCATGACTTGTTAACTTATCTAAATCAACTTTAATTAGGCAATTATACACATATTTCAACATCAATATTTCAGAGATTATCTCATAAATTCAGTTTACACTAAAACAAGAGTCTTAATCCTTGTGTTTATCAAGTTCTACTAACTTATTAATCACCCACTATGGTGATTATGAACCTTACAAATATCATGCAAGATTTTGACAAGAAATCATCTAGGGTTTGTCCCTAAACCTTATATACTTCCAATTTCATATTTACAACACATAATCAAGCTCAACATTCGATTTCTATCACATGCAAGGAATTTGGGTTGAATCAAAACAACCTAATTTGACATACCTTATGATCCCCTTGACGAGGTGATCACAAATCTATGTTCAGATTTCGATTTTGACTTGGTTTGAGCCTTCAATTTGTGAGTTTAGTGAGTGTTAGGGTTTTGAGGATGGGGGTCGCCCTTCTCCTGCCTTTGATTGAACCAGACACCTCAAATGGTGTGTTTGGTTTTTATTTTATTAAACTTAATAATATAAGTTTCAATTTTAACAACATAGGCCCCTCCACTTTTATTTAGTTTATATATCTTTAGCATTTTAAATTCATTCATGTTTTAAAACAGGATAACTAACTAACTGGGTTATTTATTTCCTAGTTAGCTCATTCTTGTTTATTTTGTACTTTAAATAATGTTAATATAAAGCCTTTTTAAATTTCGTGGTGTTACAAATGTTGACCTTCAGATTTCAACTTATGATATCTCTCAAATTCATCATAAGTCCACCCAATTCACATCCTTTGAATATCAAACCGCTTATGTCTTTTCATCGCACCCTTATCCTTCGGCCCAATAGCTTTGTACATCTTCAGCAATGCCGTGATTATTCGGCAATAAGGAACAATATTCCTTCCAACTTTGTTCCGACATATCCACGCATTATTAATTATCAAGAAACGGATTGGAAAACGGGGTGACCCATGAAGCAAAGAATAAAGAACGGGCACCTCTGGAAATCTAACTTCTTGTTTATCCCCCCTCATCGGGATCACATTGTAAATGCAAATCATGAGCAACAACTTAGCTTCGATCCTCAAATTTCTCCTATAGAGTGTTCCATGATAAGTACCCGGTAGAAACAAAGCTTCCAACATATTGTTCCATCTTGGGTGGGCTTCCGGCTTATGAAATAAATCGTCAAGACTTGGGAACATATAATCCCTTGCGGGCAAACTGTCATACTTCGCCAACTTCCTCAAAGTGTCAAACGACATCTCTACTTCAATACCATTCACTGTGCCAATTAGTTTCATTTGTTGTGGCTTGTTGTACTTGTTACATGTGAGAGTGGCCACCCACTCTTGGATTTCATCTTTGAACAAATTTTTGTTGTCCTTGTGACACCCTGACCGGAGGCGGAAAAGTCAAGGGCATCACGAAACATGGCAGAATGCATTTGAGCACATGATGATTAAATTGAGTTGAAATATAGTTTAGATTCAATTAAAGAGATTGCATTCACATCCGAGTAGATAAGAGTACATAAACAAAATACATCATAACAAATTGTTTCACAAATGATAGATTCGGATTTAATCTAAGGCATAAATCTTGATCAATCCTATATGAAATATTCTTGAAAATCATGGCATCAAACATTGTCACCTGAAACATATGTTAGAAAAATATTGGGTCAACAAACGGTTGAGTGAATTCATAGGTTTTGATAGGCAAAAATAACAATGTGATATGAAAATGGTTTAACACTATGGCATGTGATATGTCTTTAAGCAAAAGAGTAATACAAGTAGTCACTTGGTGGTACATTCAAACCTTCGTTATGACGTAACACGGGTCTATCACCACACTTCCAAAAAGTTTCACATGAGTATCAACAACAACAATTGCAACAAATAGTTTCACTGGAAGTGAGATGGGGCGTCACACCTATAGCGCTATAATATAACCGTTGGGCTTTTGCAAGTTAATGAACGTAAACGCGTTAAAGAAACAACAACAAGTATTAAGAAAATGAAAGGACAATCAGGATATCCACAAATAGCAAATAAGTTTGTATCACATTGTATCATATGTTTCATCCCAAAAATAATGTAAAAAGGGACTATGAACTCACCTTGATTGCGGGTAAGTCCAAACACGTATGTAATTGTAAGAGTTTTTGGGAACAAGATTTCCACGTCACTCTAATAGATTGAACATGCAACAATATAGAATTTGTATCAATAAAAGCGTTTAGTTGTTTTTGAACGGAAATCCTAAATCTATAGAATTTAATAGGGTTTGGATAAACGGTGATTATGTGGTTTGGATAACCTAATAGAGGACTTGGAAAATGAATATGATATAAAGGAATTATTTATGAAAAATATTTATTTAACATAAATAATATAATTGCAAAAATATATAATTGATTTAATATAACATTTGTAATAATAAATCAAATATAATTAATTTGTATAATTAATAACATAATTAAATAAAATAATTATAACCAATTATTGCACAAGTGTTATAACTAATTTATAAAAATTATAAATTAATTTAGTTGGCCAAAATATAATTAAATTGATAAATGATAAATATATAGTTTAAAAGGATTAATATGATAATTATATAACTAATTATCAAAATAATTAGATTAATTCAGAATAATTAAAATTAATATTTTTAGTTATTGAACTTGAATATTACTGATTTGAAATAATTATTGTGGCCTTGAAATCATTTTATATAAATAAAATGAATTAAAATGGTTATGATAACAATAAATAAGTTTATATAAATTTAATTATCTAAATAAATTAATATAATAAAAATTCAGATTCTAAATTTATATGAACTCAGAATAATGCATATTTTGAAATAAAAATAATTTTGGATAAAGTTTATATAGTTATATAATTTAAATGAATTAAATTAAACTATATTTACAAGTAATAAAACTGATTTAATTATATAAATATCAAAACTGTATAAAATATCTGTAAAATCATTATTTTTGAAAAGTTCACCATTTAAAATAATTAACATAAAAATTTCAGTATTTATTTCCTAAAAATTGATTTATTATGAATTATTTACTAATAAACTGTTTTAATATCATAAAAATTAGTTTTATAAATAAATTGACTAACTTTATATTTTTAATAAAAGTAACAGTGTCTAATATTGGTATAAAAATTATTGAAATGTAAAAAGTATTAAAAATAAAAAGATTAAAAAGATTTGGTTGTCCCCGGATTCGAACCCGGGTCAACCAGTTAAACACACACAGACACAACCACTGGGCTAACCAGTGGTTTGTGTCATATTTTAAATTAAATAAAATATAAGTAATAATAAAAATCAGTCATCTTCAACCTTAGAACAGTCAAAGTCAACAAAGAGTCAAACAGAAAAGTCAACGTGTCTAATTCTATCGGGAAACTACGTTTCGGACTAAATTAAACCTATGGAAATGATATCCAACCATTAAAGAGTTAATTGAACAAGTAAAAACTAACCGGTATCGGTCGGAGATGTAAAATGGTGAAAATCCGGCGACGGGTTCGTTTTTCCGACGGAGTTCCGATCGGGTTTCGTCAAAAACGAAGTATTCTAATGGGTGTGGAAGATTTGTAAGAGTTCAGGGAGTCTTATATACACCAAATTATTTGATCAAAACGACACAAAATTAGTGGATTAGTTCCACTTATAAGACCTTTTTTTTTAAAATATATCCTGGTTATAATGCGTTCTAAGTGCGAATTGTTTAAGGAAAAGAATTATAATCATAATGGGTTAGGTTGAAAGTGATGAAGAAAGTGGAAAAATTCGATTTTGGTCAGATTTGGTGGGTTTTAGTCGAAATCCGTGACCTGTTGTTCTGTATATATATATACAGATCTGTTTTATTGAGTATATATATATATATATATATATATATATATATATATATATATATAATAATCTATATTATAACACATCCCAACTGGTATACCAGTTGGTTTGTGCGCGTGCTTTGTTTGCAGGAAGACGCGGGTTCGAGTCCCGTCCTTGTCCGGTTCGATGGAATTTAAAACCTTTTTAATTTCTGAATTTAATTAATAATTATAATAATCCTAATAAGTGTATAAAAGAATTAAAAACTATAATCTATGTGCTCCTATTAGGAGGATAAACTGGTTAAGACGTTACGGTTCTAAACACGAGGTCACGAGTTCGATTCCCACACGCTGCCGGTTCGATCAAGGGTTTAACCCTTTTATCTGACTTTTTGAGAATTTACACTTAGGTCCCTGAAGTTTCATTGTTTTTACAAAAACAGTCCCTCGAGTTTCAGTAAATAACACAAACAGTCCCTGATATACTCAATTAGTCAGACTAACTGGGTTAGTGTTTCAAAAAGGATTCCTTTAATAGGAGTTAACTTAGTTAGAGTATTTCAGTTAATATAAGTTTAAAAATAACAGTTTTGGTCCCTACAGTTTAAGTTTAAGAAAATGACCAAATGAACCCTAAACTTTTTAAAACAAATTATATATATTTATTTCTTTTATAAAATAAGTTTCAAAAATTACAAAATGAACCCTAAACTTGTAGTTTGAAATAAATGCACTTTAACCCTTGTATTTATATAGTTTCAAAAATGACAATTTAGTCTCTGGACTTGTACTTTCAAATAATTACGGTTTTAGTCCTTGAACTTAAAAAGTAATAAATTTCAAGCAGGTTTCAAAGAATGTCAAATAGGTCCCTTAACTAGTAGTTTCACAAGTAGTCACAATAAACCCTTATAGTTTATGTAACCGTGTTTAATAGTATAAAAACTCAACAAATTTGAAATTGTTTCCCGTGTTTGTATCGGTATGAGCACAAAGCAAGTAGGATCAAATAAGTTTCATTCCCAATATTGTAATTGTTACAATGCAAGTAAAAACAAATACAAGTGTGAAAACCAAGGTGGTTACAATCTCCCCTACTTTAGGAAATTTCGTCCCGAAATTTATTCGAAAAAGACCGTAGAATGTAATTGTAATGATTGAAAAGATAAGTAAGGAGTTTGTTTCTAGAGCATCTTGTGGTGTTGATAGTTTTTGAAGAATCTATGAGCATCATTGAGTGTATAGAGATTGTTTTGTATATCACTATGTTATACTAAATTTGTAATAAAAAGAAATTTTTTTTTTGATAGTCTATTATGATGTGAACAATTTACATTTGAAATAAATCATGTAATGAATCAAATTCAGACTCAGAACTATAAGGTGGTGGAGGTGGTAGAGTCAGTCGCATCTGAGCAACTAATTGTCTTAGCATGTCTTCCAACCATTTATTTCTTTCTGTCAGCCATTTTATTTGTTGAGACAAATTTCGAACCTGATCGTTTAACCTAGTCACTTCGACTCCCATTAATTCTAGAGGTAGGTTCATTTGAGGCACCGTACTTGGGCCTACTATATCAGTTGGTGGCAGTTGTTGTTCTACTTCGTTTAATAGTGACTGGAAAAACTGTGGCTGTAATGGTGATTGCAAAAATGATTCTGATGCTAACTGTTCTTGGATCATCATGTTTTCATCAAACAAAGTTTCTTGCATCGTTGAATCCTCCTCGAAAACTAACGGTGAGAAGCTTGGTAAGACGTTTGGTGTTAATGGTTGGGATAGGTTAGTTGTAATATGTTCTTGTATGTGTGGCAGCTGTGGTTGCAGATCAAATCGATAAAAAGACGATTGAGGAAGCTGCAACAATGATTGTTGTAAATTTTGTGTGGAGGTACTTTCTAAGATAAATGGAGCTCCCTCCGACTGGAATGGTTGAGTTGGTGTATAAATATGAACAGGGGTTAGCCTAACGGTGTGAAAATTTACAATCCCAGGTGCCTTTGGTGGAGATAATCCTTGGATAATCTGATCACTTAAGACGCCTAATGATTTTACTATTTTTGTAATGTAAGACCCTCCCATGAGACTTCTCAGAGGATTTGTTTGTTGACTAAAAAAATATGTAGCAAGCTCGTGGGCAATATTACAAGGAACTTGCTCAAAATTGCTATGCAAATGGAAAAGTTCGGTTGATCTAACCCTTTGTTGATTATACTTGGGCCCCGTGATAGTGTTGGCTAAAACACGGTGCATATATCGATAACGAGGGTCTGTGAAGTTCATAGAATTATTGTTGCCACACCATTCTTTTGATGAATGGCATCGCCAATATTCTGTCATTTCCACGGAGGAATAAGAGGTTGATGCCTCCGTAAAAATGGGTTGTTTAACTTCTTCATCTGTATATATGCCCAGATGAACTGCAAATTCTGTTAATGACATAGTATGAGGTTGCCCACAAAGTCGAAAATGAATGGATTCATTGGTAAGACTTTTATTATATTTGAAATAGAAAGTGGACAAGAACTCATATACCAGTTCATCGTATGATGGTTCTAGGATGTCGAAGAAACGGCGCCAGGGTGTATTAGGTGGTAGTAATCCTGCCAGTAAACCACTGGAATCAAACATTCCCATTCGATGCCAATCAATACCACTAATAGTAAAAACTTCAAGATGCTTGAGTTTTTGATACCTCTCTCGATTGGGTAAATCAGTAAACCGAAGGAATGGATGAATTTCTGCTGCATTTGAAGATTCAGCATATGCTATTGGGAAATTTGTCATTGGAATATTGGGTTTTGTTGAACTAAGAAAAGTTTGGGTATGGGTTATTTTGGGTATGTGTTGAATTATATCAAAAGTTGTAATTCTTGTGTAGATTAGCTCAAGTAGTGAGTTTCTTATATAGATAAGGAAATTTCGGCTTACACCATACCATCGGTTAAGGCTTCCATGATACGTTCTAAAACAGTTTACTGCAGCTAGTTTGAAAATTTGAATTTGAAAATGTATGATCTCGAGAAAATTTTGAATTTTGAAAAAGAGGGGATTGTATCGTATAAAATTGATAATAGTAAAATGTAGGTTGATTAAAACTTGGATTGTTCCAAAATGGAACTTTGACTAAATAAAAAAAAATCCTTTCGAATTAGGGTAACGTGCTTTGGCCTATAGGTATTTTGTACTCTCATCGATAGTCCCCAGGTGGGCAAACTGGTCCGTTGGAATTGTACGAATTGCCAGCCTAGACAGGACGTCCCGACTACCGGTGCTTACCCTTCCAGTTACTACACGTTTCCATTCGATCGAAAATTTGAAACTTTGGCGAGATTGAAAATCGAGGAGTGGAACTAGTTATCAAGGTGTGGATGTCACTCCTATCTTGACAATTTCGTTCCTAAAATGTGGATGTTACTTACCAAGTGAGGAGCAAATTCCGACTTGTTGGTAAGAATCCACAAGAATATGAAATGGAAATTTCCGTCAAGGTAAGGAACTCAATCCTATCTTGATGATATGTCTCCATTTGTTGTTATAAGAAATATAAACAAAATTTTTATGAAATCATGCATATGTATAAATGTAGGAAAAAGATTTAGTATAAAATAAATAACAGAATCACATGTTTGATTTAAAATTTGGATGGTTCCAAAATGGAATTTTGACTAACCAAAGTGGTCGAAAAGTCTTTTGAATTTGAGAAGCATGCCTTGGCCTAATAGGTGTAATACTCTCGCCGACAAGTCGGTTAACGGTATTTACCCTTCCGGTTACTACATGTCCCAAATCAATCGAAATTTCAAGACTTGGCGAGATTTATGAGAAAATCAAGGAGTGGAACTAGTTGACAAGGTGCGGGTTTCACCCCTAACTTGGCGATTTCGTATCCTAAGTGTGGTTGGTACTCGTCGGGTCAAAATTTAATTTCAACACTTTGACGAGGGTCCACTAGAATTCAAAATTGAAATTCTTCATCAAGATGAGGACTTCACTCCTAGCTTGATGATGAATCTCGTATAAAAGAATAGGTAGATTGAGAGTCGTTCACCAAATTATGGGTTTCACTCCTATTTTGGTGAATTTGTCTCGTTTGTATAATACGAGTGTTTGCGGATTTAGAATAGTCGAGTAAAATGAAGAAAAGCGTATGTTGAAGATTAAGCAAACAAGTATAAACATGTCAAGAATGGCACATAAAGAATGAAGTATTAGAACAAATATTAACACAAAATAAAACATGTATTGACACATAAGAATAGTATGTCAAGTATTAACACATAAGTGACGTACATGTTTAAAGGTCCAAAAGATAATAAATAATGAGCAAATAAAGTAACATGCAAGTAGTTCAAGCAAAGCATGAGAATTTAAAAATCAGAGGAGGTATTGAAAATAATCACTTAAGGATAGCATTTGTAAAATCTAAAGATGAGATCCGTGGTGACGAGGCATTGGTTACAAAAGATAAGGATAGGGATGAAGACAAAGGCAAAGATAACGGAAGAGTTTGCTAATGGAAAGTGTCCTAGGTAAGTTATAGTCTAGGTCAAAGTATTACTAATAACCTAAATCCCTATAACCATGGCTCTGATACCAATCTGTGACACCCTGACCGGAGGCGGAAAAGTCAAGGGCATCACGAAATATGGCAGAATGCATTTGAGCACATGATGATTAAATTAAGTTGAAATATAGTTTAGATTCAATTAAAGAGATTGCATTCACATCCGAGTAGATAAGAGTACATAAACAAAATACATCATAACAAATTGTTTCACAAATGATAGATTCGGATTTAATCTAAGGCATAAATCTTGATCAATCCTATATGAAATATTCTTGCAAATCATGGCATCAAACATTGTCACCTGAAACATATGTTAGAAAAATATTGGGTCAACAAACGGTTGAGTGAATTCATAGGTTTTGATAGGCAAAAATAACAATGTGATATGAAAATGGTTTAACACTGTGGCATGTGATATGTCTTTAAGCAAAAGAGTAATACAAGTGGTCACTTGGTGGTACATTCAAACCTTCGTTATGACGTAACACGGGTCTATCACCACACTTCCAAAAAGTTTCACATGAGTATCAACAACAACAATTGCAACAAATAGTTTCATTGGAAGTGAGATGGGACGTCACACCTATAGCGCTATAATATAACCGTTGGGCTATTGCAAGTTAATGAACGTAAACGCGTTAAAGCAACAACAACAAGTATTAAGCATATGCAAGGACAATCGGGATATCCACAAATAGCAAATAAGTTTGTATCACATTGTATCATATGTTTCATCCCAAAAATAATGTAAAAAGGGACTATGAACTCACCTTGATTGCGGGTAAGTCCAAACACGTATGTAATTGTAAGAGTTTTTGGGAACAAGATTTCCACGTCACTCTAATAGATTGAACATGCAACAATATAGAATTTGTATCAATAAAAACGTTTAATTGTTTTTGAACGGAAATCCTAAATCTATAGAATTTAATAGGGTTTGGATAAACGGTGATTATGTGGTTTGGATAACCTAATAGAGGACTTGGAAAATGAATATGATATAAATGAATTATTTATGAAAAATATTTATTTAACATAAATACTATAATTTCAAAAATATATAATTGATTTAATATAACATTTGTAATAATAAATCAAATATAATTAATTTGTATAATTAATAACATAATTAAATAAAATAATTATAACCAATTATTGCACAAGTGTTATAATTAATTTATAAAAATTATAAATTAATTTAGTTAGCCAAAAATATAATTAAATTGATAAATGATAAATATATAGTTTAAAAGGATTAATATGATAATTATATAACTAATTATCAAAATAATTAGATTAATTCAGAATAATTAAAATTAATATTTTTAGTTATTGAACTTGAATATTACTGATTTGAAATAATTATTGTGGCCTTGAAATCATTTTATATAAATAAAATGAATTAAAATGGTTATGATAACAATAAATAAGTTTATATAAATTTAATTATCTAAATAATTTAATATAATAAAAATTCAGATTCTAAATTTATATGAACTCAGAATAATGCATATTTTGAAATAAAAATAATTTTGGATAAAGTTTATATAAATATACAATTTAAATGAATTAAATTAAACTATATTTACAAGTAATAAAACTGATTTAATTTTAAAAATATCAAAACTGTATAAAATATCAGTAAAATCATTATTTTTGTAAAGTTCACCATTTAAAATAATTAACATAAAAATTTCAGTATTTATTTCCTAAAAATTGATTTATTATGAATTATTTACTAATAAACTGTTTTAATATCATAAAAATTAGTTTTATAAATAAATTGACTAACTTTATATTTTTAATAAAAGTAACAGTGTCTAATAATGTTATAAAAATTATTGAAATGTAAAAAGTATTAAAAATAAAAAGATTAAAAAGATTTGGTTGTCCCCGGATTCGAACCTGGGTCAACCAGTTAAACACACACAGACACAACCACTGTGCTAACCAGTGGTTTGTGTTATATTTTAAATTAAATAAAATATAAGTAATAATAAAAATCAGTCATCTTCAACCTTAGAACAGTCAAAGTCAACAAAGAGTCAAACAGAAAAGTCAACGAGTCTAATTCGATTGGGAAACTACGTTTCGGACTAAATTAAACCTATGGAAATGATATCCAACCATTAAAGAGTTAATTGAACAAGTAAAAACTAACCGGTATCAGTCGGAGATGTAAAATGGTGAAAATCCGGTGACGGGTTCGTTTTTCCGGCGGAGTTCCGATCGGGTTTCGTCAAAAACAATGTGTTGAAGTATTCTATTGGGTGTGGAAGATTTGTAAGAGTTCAGGGAGTCTTATATACACCAAATTATTTGATCAAAACGACACAAAATTAGTGGATTAGTTCCACTTATAAGACCTTTTTTTTTAAATATATCCTGGTTATAATGCGTTCTAAGTGCGAATTGTTTAAGGAAAAGAATTATAATCATAATGGGTTAGGTTAAAAGTGATGAAGAAAGTGGAAAAATTTGATTTTGGTCGGATTTGGTGGGTTTTGGTCGAAATCCGCGACCTGTTGTTCTGTATATATATATATACAGATCTGTTTTAATGAGTATATATATATATATATATATATATATATAATATAATCTATATTATAACACATCCCAACTGGTAGACCAGTTGGTTTGTGCGCGTGCTTTGTTTGCGGGAAGGCGCGGGTTCGAGTCCCATCCTTGTCCGGTTCGATGGAATTTAAAACCTTTTTAATTTCTGAATTTAATTAATAATTATAATAATCCTAATAAGTGTATAAAAGAATTAAAAACTATAATCTATGAGCTCCTATTAGGAGGATAAACTGGTTAAGACGTTACGGTTCTAAACACGAGGTCACGAGTTCGATTCCTACACGCTGCCGGTTCGATCAAGGGTTTAACCCTTTTTTCCGACTTTTTGAGAATTTACACTTAGGTCCCTGAAGTTTCATTGTTTTTACAAAAACAGTCCCTCGAGTTTCAGTAAATAACACAAAGTCCCTGATATACTCAGTTAGTCAGACTAACTGGGTTAGTGTTTCAAAAAGGATTCCTTTAATAGGAGTTAACTTAGTTAGAGTATTTCAGTTAATATAAGTTTAAAAATAACAGTTTTGGTCCCTACAGTTTAAGTTTAAGAAAATGACCAAATGAACCCTAAACTTTTTAAAACAAATTATATATATTTATTTCTTTTATAAAATAAGTTTCAAAAATTACAAAAATGAACCCTAAACTTGTAGTTTGAAATAATTGCACTTTAACCCTTGTATTTATATAGTTTCAAAAATGACAATTTAGTCTTTAGACTTGTACTTTCAAATAATTACGGTTTTAGTCCTTGAACTTAAAAAGTAATAAATTTCAAGCAGGTTTCAAAGAATGTCAAATAGGTCCCTTAACTAGTAGTTTCACAAGTAGTCACAATAAACCCTTATAGTTTATGTAACCGTGTTTAATAGTATAAAAACTCAACAAATTTGAAATTGTTTCACGTGTTTGTATCGGTATGAGCACAAAGCAAGTAGGATCAAATAAGTTTCATTCCCGATACGGTAATTGTTACAATGCAAGTAAAAACAAATACAAGTGTGAAAACCAAGGTGGTTACAGTCCTGATCATAGCAATTCAACGCCGCTTCCCAACCCAAGGCTCGAAATCGAGCAAACACATTGAAGGGACCAAACTCCACTTCCTTCTCACAAATAAATGCCACCGCTTTATCCTTCAAACGGTTCATGCGGTCATTGAACAACGTTGGTTGCCACTCTATCGGTTGGTCATGCAATGGACCCGCTTCCTATACCGGCTTATCTGCCGGATTCATATATTGCTCTTCTTCATCACTATCTTCCCCGAGAACTAACCTCCTCTTCTTTTGTTGTGCTTCAGCTTGTTAGCTCTAAGACCCCTCTACCGCTTTACCTTTACTTTATCCCATCTCCTAAACACATCACATCACAACGCACAATCAAACAAACAAAATCAGTTTCCCCTTTATCCAAAAATCCCCACACTTGCTTGTAACTATGGTTGTAGATGCCTATAAACACAAGGTTTCATATTATATTTTTAGAAAATTTGGGCATGATGCCTCAATGTAAAGATTTCCCAAAATTTAGAATTTAGCATCAATCTAACATTTACAACCATAACCATCTACTTCCAAACTAACAAATTAATAACATCATCTATGAACAAGCAAGTGTATGTTAAAAAAATTATAAACTTCAACCTTCCATTTCACAATGCACCATCCATAAGAGTGAGATAATCACATACCTTGAGTTTGTAGATGCAAAAGACACAAAGAAACCCCAAGAACAAGAAAATATCCAAAACCCCAAAAATTTTTGGCACCTAGGGCTTCAAACTCGACCAAGTAAACAAGGTTTTCTTCCAAATATCTACCCAAAATCAGAAAGATTGTGAAATTCTAGCCAAGTTAGACTAAAAAATCACTCGATTTGGTCAAGAATTGAGAGAGATATGAAGGTTTGAAGGTTATGGAGAAGTGGGGATTCTTGAATGATTTTATGGGGATGAAGAAAGTGATAGATGATAATTGTGGTGAGAGATGATGCAGGAATTCGTGTGGCTAGGGTTAACTTCACGTGACTTTTGAGTTTTTTTTTATGTTAATCCCATGACCGCTGCGCCTCTTAGCCTTCCAGAGGCTACCGTTAGTTACGGTAGCTCCTGGAAGAAAAATCCTACCGTACTCCAGTAGCTTACTAGCGTAAGGACTTTGTTTTCCCTAGGCTACCGTAAATTACGGTGCCTACCGTAATTTACGGTAGGCTCTGGGGATCTGCACTTCGCCAAAAACTTGAATTGTGTGTTTTTTTTAATTTAATTTAATTTTTATGGTTTTTGTATTTTTTCAAAAAACATGGAAATTACCCTACCCCCCCTTGAAAAACCCGTGTTGTCCTCAACACTATGTTAGAGAAATTCGTACGAACGTCCCTACACTTGTTTCGAACACAAGTTTTAAGCGGATATGGAAATTATTCAAAGCAAAACAAAACTAAACTAAACTACATATGTACACTACCAAACCTGGGCCTCTCATGCTTTTTCCTAGTCCACCGGGCGTAGGATGTAGCCCACCTTGTCAAGCTCGAGATTATTGATATCATTGCCTTCCAAATATGGCTTAAGCCTATGCCCGTTGACCGTTTGCTGCTTGTTTGTCTGAACATCTTGGATATCAACATTACCGAATCGACCCACTAGCCTAAAGACATAGGGGCCCATCCATTTACTTTTCAACTTGCCCGCGAATAGCTTCAATCTTGAGTTATACAACCACACTTTCTGGCCCACTTCAAAGGTTTGCTTTTTAATCTTCGCATCATGAACCTTTTTAAGCTTATCCTTGTACACCGATGCACACTCGTAAGCTTCATCTCGGATCTCTTCTATCTCGCTCAACTGTAACTTCCGGATCTTACCCGCTTCATCGTAATCCGCATTCACCGTTTTAATCGCCCAATGTGCCCGATGAGCTAACTCAATTGGCAAATGACATCCTTTCCCATACACCATCCGGTAAGGAGTCGTGCCAATTGGAGCCTTGTAGGCCGTCCTATATGCCCACAACGCATCATCTAATTTACTTGACCAATCTTTCCTATCTGTTCGCACCGTCTTCATGAGAATTTCTTTAATTTGATGGTTGAACACTTCGACTTGTCCACTTGTTTGCGTATGATATGGTGTAGCGATTCGGTGGTTCACATTGTACCTCTTCAACAATTTTCCGAAGTTAAAATTTTTAAAATGCGACCCACCATCACTAATTATAACCCTTGGAATACCAAAACGAGCAAAGATGTTTGATTGCACGAACTTACACACAACCGAATGATCGTTGGTTCTTGTAGGAATAGCTTCCATCCATTTCGAGAGATAATCCACCGCTACTAAGATGTACAAAAACCCATTCGAACTTGGGAAGGGACCCATAAAATCTATGCCGCACACATCGAATATTTCAACCACCAAAATCGGTTGCAAAGGCATCTCATCCCTCTTCGAAATACTCCCCATCTTTTGGTAATTGACACAATTCCGAGCAAATTCACATGCGTCTTTAAAAATCGTAGGCCAATAAAACCCACATGTTAGTACCCGGTAGCCCATTTCATGGCCGCTAAAATGGCCCCCACAAGCGGATGAATGAGCATGTGTCAAAATCTCTAACACTTCCGTCTCCGGCACACATCTTCGGATCACTTGATCGGGCCCAATTTTGAAAAGGTCCGGTTCATCCCAAATATATTTCTTGACTTGGACCATGAATTGTTGCCTTCTCTTCTTGGTCCAATGGCTTGGGATTGCACCTGTGGCTAAGTAGTTTATGTAGTGAGCATACCATGATGCAACAAATGTAGATACGGCTAACAATTGCTCGTCGGGAAACCGTTCATTAATTTTACTTAAATCATCAACTCCTTCCACCAGAATTCGGGATAAGTGATCCGCCACTACGTTTTCACTTCCTTTCTTATCCCGAATTTCTAAGTCAAATTCTTGCAATAACAACACCCAACGGATCAAACGGGGCTTTGCATCTTTCTTCTCCATTAAATACCGAACCACACTATGGTCCGAATATACAATTACCTTGCTTCCCTATATGTATGACCGAAACTTGTCCAAGGCATACACCACCGCTAATAATTCCTTTTCGGTTGTGGTGTAATTCAGTTGTGCCTCGGACAATGTCTTGCTTGCATAGTAAATTACCACTGGCTTTTTATCGATTCGTTGACCCAAAACCGCACCAATTGTTGTGTCACTTGCATCACACATAATCTCGAACGGCTTTGACCAATCCGGTGGTTGCAAGATGGGAGCTTTCACCAATTGTTCCTTCAAAACATTGAAAGCTTACAAACATTCATTAGTAAAGTCAAAAGGAACATCTTTTAATAACAAATTACATAAAGGTTTAGTAATAACACTATAACCTTTAATAAATCGTCGATAAAAACCTGCATGTCCCAAAAATGACCTCACCCCTTTTACATTCTTTGGTGGAGGCAAAGATGATATTACCCGATTTTTTTCCTTATCCACCTCCATACCCCTTTCCGAAATGACATGGCCCAACACAATACCCTCTTGCACCATGAAATGAGTTTTCTCCCAACTTAGCACTAAATTTTTCTCAACGCATCTTTTTAAAACTTTTTGCAACTCGTCAAGACAAGATTCAAAACTAGTGCCAAAAATGGAGAAATCATCCATAAATACCTCAAGCAACTCCCTAACCATGTCCGAGAAAATACTCATCATACATCGTTGGTAAGTTGCTGGTGCATTACACAAACCAAATGGCATTCGCCGAAAAGAAAAAGTGCCATATGGACAAGTGAATGTGGTCTTATATTGGTCATCCGGGTGAATTGCAATTTGATTATATCCCGAGTACCCGTCTAAAAAACAATAATATTTTTGACCTGATAATTTTTCAATAATTTGGTCAATGAAAGGTAACGGGAAATGATCCTTAGAAGTGGCGGCATTCAATTTTCGGTAATCAATACAAACACGCCACCCGGTGACCGGTCGGGTTGCGATTTGTTCACCATTCTCATCTTAGGGACTACTTGGGTAGGACTTACCCAAGCACTATCCGAAATAGGATAGATAATACCCGCGTCTAACCATTTAATTACCTCCTATTTTACCACTTCCCGTAGATTCGGGTTCAATATCCTTTATGCCTCACTAGTTGGTTTTACATCCTCGGTTGTGATAATTTTATGCATGACAATAGATGGACTAATTCCTTTCAAGTCGGCAATCGTCCACCCTATAGCTCCTTTATTTGCCTTCACCACTTCCAACAATGCTTGCTCTTGAGCCATCTCCAAATTAGAGGCAATAAGGACTGGTAAAGTATCATTATCCCCGAAAAATGCATACTTCAAGTGGTTTGGCAAGTCTTTCAATTCCAATTTCGGTGGTTCCTCCAAAGATGGTTTAGTACCCGAATTAATTGTCACACCCTGATCACGTAATACAACAAATCATGGCGGAAACGTCGGGGAGTGTCGTAACAGAATCATTGTTTCACAACCATGGATTAAACAGTTTCGTTTTATTGAATTATTGAAGTCATTGTTTTATTACAAATTAGATAAATACAAATATTATCTTTCAAGTTTTAAAGTCACTAAGGCACGAGTCCATCCTATGTATAGCATGCATCAACAATCATCACATAGCAGCACCTGAAACATATGTGAAAATAAGTACGTCAGCATAAAAATGCCTGTGAGTAACATAGGTTTTGTGAATTAGATTCATGGCTTTAGTTAACACAAGAAAAAGGTTTTATGTTTACAAAATAATAGCCATGAATCCTTGTAAAAAGTTTTGTTTCTAAAAATGCATTGTTTTGATAAAAAGGTATATAGTATATATGAAAATATACTTTGGTTTGAAATAGTTTAATAGATAGTATATCAAATATACTTTGGTTTATGTAATAGTAGGTTTGGTAGTATATCTCAAGTATGTGACAACCCGAGCTTTCAAGGTCCTTCCCGACACGTCACCTCTTTCATACTGTGTTTTTATGATTAGTTGCACTGTAACTTGTTCACGTTTGTTAGATGATTGATGTATTGTGTTATTTGGTTATTTAATTAAAGTTTATGAACTATTCAAGACATATCACATGCATTCTCCGTTCGACAAAACATTAAACTTTCGTCGCCATCAAACCTGATGAAACAGTGGAGTTTCGTCACCCTCATCACCAATGAAACATTGAACTTTCGCCGTGTGGGCTTTTGGCCCAAAGGCGGCCCAGTAGAATCTTTATCTTATTATTCTTGTAACCGTCCCTTGTCTACAAAACTTAACGGCAAACCCTAATCTCTTTATCACCTCTCCTCTCCTCCTTCGAAACCGACGACAAACCTTTCTCGATTCAAGCTACTCTTCGATTTCCATCTCGGTTAAGGTTAGCATATATTGCCCCAGAGGTTCTGTTTATCTATTTGTCCTACATGGTTGCGTGATTTATTTGTGTGTTAATGGAACAATATGCATGTTTTGGATTATATGTTGATGTGAATTATAGTAAACATCTGTTGATAGACTGTTGTTATTGTTGTGAATGATTTATAAACATAATCAATAGTTAGTCATTAGATTTGTGGAAAATGAATTCTAGAGAACTAATAAATGGTTAATGATAGTGACCTGATTACTTATGGTTTTCAGTGACGTGATTAAGGTTAAGGGTTAAATGCTGATTGGGATTATGTGGAAAGAAATTGGTGATTAAGGAATGATTACAAATGATTGTATTGTTATGATCAGAATAGTTGCAGTTAGGGTTTCTGCATGTTTAGCAACTGGTAGGGCACCGACGAAAGATTCTTCGTCGGAACTAGATGATTTGTCGGCTTATTACTTTGACGAAACATGTGAAGTTTCGTCACACTCACATGCCGACGAAATATGTGAGGTTTCGTCACACTTCCATGCCGACGAAACATGTGAGGTTTCATCACTTTGAGGTTTCGTCGCTTCGAGGTTTCGCCGTAGGTCAGAATCTCACAAACAGGATGTAGTTTGGTACGAGTATAATAATGTATGAGTATATGTTGACCTTTGTCTGTTGAAGATATCAGTTATGCATGAGGAAACATGAATCAGTTTTGATTAGCATACTTGAATATTGAATATTGATACGAAACATACATGTGGGTTTGGATATACAGGAGTAGAATAACTGTTATGTGCCATTCGGTGATTGTTGCATACACACACACTATGATTATGATTCATACGTAAACCTTATGAATGTAAACTAATATCGCATACGTGAATACCATAGGCTGTGATTGTTTAAGTGTGAACAAGTAGCAAATCATACCGAGCAAACCAAGGTGAGTTCACTTCTCTCAAAACAAGCATGCGTCCGGTGGGGACAATCAAACAGACAAAACTTGTAAACGGATTTTCGTAAACCCATATCCTTGTATGGGATATGAGGCGGTTTTCAAATACCCACATCCTTGTAGGGGATGTGAGGCGGATTTCACAACGCTATCCTTGCAGGGGATATGCAACGGTTTTTAGTAAATGTTATGGTTGGATAATACACTCACTTCTATCACTTAAGTCCCATCATTCTACCGGGTTGTTGCTTGTAGGGCAACGGAGTTATTAGTTGATAGCGCTATTAGGTTTGGCACCCTCACGACGCTCCTGGATAGGACGGGCGTGAACTAATAACTTTAAATCATGACCAATGTTTGATAGAGCATTGGGGATGGGCAAAAGGGCCGTCTGTGGTATCGAGTTATTATCAACATAACAGTCATAACAAATCATAATTCACTACTTGGTATTAAACGGATAAAGCAAACTGTGAACTCACCAGCGTTGTCTGATACACGTTTTTCTGCATGCTTGCAGGTCCTTAGGTACATGGATTGGAACTTGCTATCTGGGTGTGCTGGAGTGGTCATGGGTCATAGCTCTTGGATACAAGTCTAATGATTACCGTACTCTTGATTTGAAACACTTGATTTATTATTTACATTATGCTTCCGCCGAACAGAATTGTTTTACTATGTTTGGATTGACTTTATGAAATAAATGAAAACTTTATTTTACTACTATGTTATGGTTCAATGTGATTGGTGGCTAGATCATGGTACGTCACACACCTCGCGGGGGTTCCCACTTGTGGTATTTTTGGGGGTGTGACAAAGTATACTTTGGTTTTGTTAATAGTATCGCAAACTATGCTTTGGTTTGGAAATAACATATCAACTATGCTTTGGTTTTGAAAATAGCATATCAACTATGCTTTGGTTTGAAAATAGCATATCAACTTTGCTTTGGTTTGAAAATAGCATATCAACTATGCTTTGGTTTGAAAATAGCATATCAACTATGCTTTGGTTTGAAAATAGCATATCAACTATGCTTTGGTAAATAACAAGGTCAGTAGTATATTAAAACTTATGTTGGATTTTGTACATAGTATATCAAATTATACTTTGGTAAATAATATCACATTTGAGAGCACATTAAACTGTACTTTGGTAGTATATCAAAATATACAAAAGAAACTGTGATTTAGTATTCATTCAAACCTTAGTGCATCAAACTACACTTTGGAGACTCTAGAAATACCACAAAGGCAATTTCTATTTGGTTAAAACTTGGTTTCTGACATTCCATACAACAGGAATGGGGTGTCTAGTCCTATAGCGCTATATCATACTACCAATCGGCTTGGTGAATGTATAAAGAAAGTACAATCCAAAAATTAGTTTTAAAATCTTTGAAAATTTGTGTTTAAACCATAGATAATTGTTTAATTCGTCAAAAGATAATTACTAACATGTATAGTCATATAGATGAAATCATGAATATAACAAATAGGCACATATGTTTCACCCCAAAACATTTGAAAGCAGTAAAAGAGGGGACTATGTACTAACTTGAGATTGCAAGTATCCTTGATTAAGTGTCCTAACGAAGCTCGGGAAATCAAGGAATCAAGTGGCACCTAGTATGAATCACTATGTTAAATAATCGGATCCTAAATCGGGAGATAGGATAGAATGAAGTTCTATAAATCAAATGAGTATTGGAACTCATATGGCATGATTTAATAGACTTAACATTCTAATTTGGAAGTCTACCTAAGTGCTTTTGACCCGTTTCGACCCATTATGGTAGTATAAGCTACTATAACGCGTCGTTTGCGTAAAACTATGGTCGGATGGTTAACTATGTGCGATGTCAAGTCTTACATGCCCAATTATGCCTAAACATGTTACTAAATCAGATTATATGTCAAAAAGTTGATCACATATGCAAAATATGGATTTATTCTTCAAAAGGGCATTTTGGTCATTTCCTATGGGCATATAAACTACTTAACAAATAACTAACCAATCCTAAGTGATCATAAGGTATAACCTCAGTAGGTTATTCCCTTTGAAACTATGATTACTAAACAAGCTTGGTCGGATCCTAACGATCGACCAAACGGGTCGGGTTCGAAAGTCTAAGCGGTTGTCTAGACCGCTTAACTTACGACCCTAAATAAGCACTAAACTAGTAGTGACGAGTTAAACATGTCAAAAACATGTTTAACTAACTTTAAAAACTGATTTGGTATCAAAACAAAGTGTTTTGATACCTAAAAGTAGTTCCGTTGCAAAATGCGTGCTAAAACGCATTTTGACCAAAACTTTGACTCGTCACGAACTTTGTGTTGACCATTGACTGGTCAAAGCTGAAAGTCAAACACTGTTTGACTTTCACGCTTGAAAATCAATAAAAGCACGAAAGAAGCTTACAAAGGGTCCAAGCTAGGGAGAACTTGATCAATAACACTCAGGTATGAAGCAAAGGCTTCAACTTAGAGCATTAATCAGATCAAGGGTGAGTGAAATGGAATGAGAGCTTGGCTATTTATACTTGTGGATGATGAACAAGATCATGCCATGTGTGTTATGTATTGCCCAAGCAATAATATGGTCCACACAAGTGTTTGGTGCAGGTTTAAAGCCTTGATGATCACACAAGAGCCCACAAGTTTGCAAAAACTAGCATTGAAAACAAGGGCTGAAGCTAATTCAATGAATCTGCCCAGATAGGGCTGTGGCTACCCATGACGAATACAGCCTTAGGCTGTCGCGCCCCGCCACGCCCTCAGATCAGAATTTTCATTTTTGGCAGAAACAGTCCCTGCACGCTCCAAACTTATTTTTCGACGAGTTTAACCCCCGCTAACCCAATTTAAAGGCTCTACAAGGATGTTAAAGAATATAGGACTTAAAATATGCTTGAAAATATCATGGATGTCGATTCGTTTGGTCGTACGGTCACGTTGTTCGGTTAGTTACGACGAAACTTGAACGGACGCGAAAACGATCCAAAATAAACGACGAATGGTATTTTTGCATGCCGATCACTAAAATAAAAATATTTAAATGTCAACAAAAATTTGGATGTCCAGATGAGGTCAGAACGTAAGATATGCGCGTAAATGCAAACTTACGCCGTTTTTGACACTTTTAGTCCCTGTAAGATCAAATAAGCATATTTTTGCACACCGAACCACTCAAAGCTTATTTCTAAGCTATGTTTAGGTTATTTATGGTATGTTTAACTTATGATCATGTTCCGGACTGTACGTTGCCATACAAAACGGTAGACTTTTGCAGTTTAACGCAAATAGTCCCTTTAAGCGAACAAACTTGATTTCGACACACCAAACCATCCAAAAATTATTTCTAAGTTATGTAAAGGTTATTTATGGTATGTTAAGCTTGTGTCACTATTCCGGAGTGTTTTTTGCGTTAAACTGATTACGTTTACGCATCAGTTCGCGTATAACCTTCCAGAAAGCGATTTAAAGCTCGAAATCGAACAAGTATTGATATGTTCAAATGATACACATATTTATACAAATCCCAAGTATGAAACACAATATTTCATTGGTTTGGTATTTGTTTGATGGTCGTAGTGACACAGGTGTCACATTAATTTCCACCGGTAAGCTCTCAAACTGATGGGTCCATGGCGGTCGACCCTCTTTAAGTGCCATAGCATCTTGTTCTCTCTCCTCAACCCTTAACTTTAACTTGTTTGAAAACATCCCACAACTCCTCTTTTTGAGGACCCCTCTTTGAAATAAATTTTTTCTTACCCGGGTCAATTAAAGCCGATGGAAATGGGACTTGGCTTGGTTCCCCTTCCTCATTTTTATCTTTTAAAATTTCACCCAACCCCGGTTTTTCAATTACTTTTTAAACATTAGAGTCCTTAGACACATTTGAGGGTGAAACTTCATCCTTATCACTTTCATTTCCCGTAATATCCTCAACCACCCCATCAACCAAACCCGGTGACAAGTTTGCTTTAAATTCTTTTCCACTTCTTAAAACACTAACATGGTTAATAGGAATATTACGTGATGAGTTATGAGAAGGATTTACCTTGGTTTCACTAGGAAGTTGACCTTTACCTTTTTCAACTCCGCCACCTCCGTTGCTAATTGACCCATTTAAGTTGTCAAGGTTTGAATGCTCTTGTCACGAACTTCATCCTTTTGCATCTGAACCTCATTAAGTTGATTCCTCTTTTGCATATCTTGTTGCATTACCCGAAGCATATCCATAACTTCATTTCCACTTGATGAAGTTTGACCCGAAGAACCACTTTGACCTCCCGATTGTTGGAATTGACCTTGGTAGCCGAAATTGTTTCCACCCCGATAATTACCTTGATTGTATTGTTGTTGACGAAGTGTGAAATTACCTTGAGCTCCTTGGAAATTTGGGTTAGCTTGGTTCGCTGGGTTCCCATAACGAAAATTAGGATGATTCCTTAACCCGGGGTGGTATGTGTTCGAATTCATGTTAAAGTTACGACCACCCCTTGAATAACATTCACCTCCTCTACTTGATCTTCACCCACTCCTACCAAACACACTTCCGCCGTATGGCCTATTTCATTACAATTAGTGCACACATCGTACACTTGATTCGTGGTTTGCACAGCCCCATTCTCTACCCCATGAACTTGTGGCCTTGTTATAACATGCCTTGCCCTCCTAGAAGATTGAGCCTTCCTTTTTGATGTAACCGCCATTTTCTCTAAGAACATCCAATCTTCATGCTCAAAATTGGTACCAAATCTACCGTTAGTGATGAGGAAAATTTTTCAACATCATATTGAACCACTCAAACGCCTCATGAATCATTTCCCCCCGGTTGTTGTTGGAGACTCCTCAAACTCCGCCTTGCATCATTTGTCCTTTGAGCCGTGAAAAATTCTTCTTTTGTTGCATCTCAGCCCATGTATAAATTGACGTGGAAGGCAAAGTATGAAACCACCTTTTTGCTTTATCTTCCAAGGAAAATTGAAAGAGAACCAACTTTACATCATCCGAAGAAAAACCTTGCCCTCCAATAGTGTTGCAAATAGAATCATATGCCTCCAAATGAAAGTATGGTTCTTCCGTTGCTAACCCTTTAAACTTTGGCAAACTTTGAAGTGAGGTAGTTCTAACCTCAAAAGTCCTTCCATCCAGATGATGAGGAATCACCACCAGTGAAGGATTATTAGTGATAACTGGTCTAAGATGAGCTTCGATCCCCCGCACCGCCTCTCGAAGATGTCTTCGTGGAGCACCCAATGGTACTCTTGGTCGACCCATTTGCCCTTACATCGGCCCTTGAGGTGCAAACGGTTGTTGCCTTTGTGGTTGTTGCACCGGCCTTTAGAATTGGGGTTGTTGATATTGAGGACGAACTTGTTGTAAAGGCACTGGCCGTTGAAACTGTGGCCCATGTGGCCGAATTTGTTGTACCCCCGTTGGTGGCCTACCCATATCTTGAACTTGTTGCAATGGTTGACTTTGTTGACCCGTTCCTCCTTGAGGTCCCAAATTACCTCCATCACCTCCATAATAAAATCCCTCTTCTTCGTATCCTCTAAATTCTTCATCATACCCGTCATCGAATCCATATCCTCCTATACCCGAAGATTGCACATACTAAGGAGATCAATATAGAAAACCCGGTTGGTTCGGCGGTCGATATGTAGAAGTAGTATGAATTATAGTTGAACTTGGTGGTATTGGGTAGCTAGATGATGATTGACCAGAAGCTGGGAAGAAGTATGAAAGTGGTGGAACCGTTGAGGAAAGGCTAAAGGTGAGGGTAGGTTCGGTTTGGGTAGTTGTAGGTGATGTGGTGTTGGTTGGGCAAACTTCATGTGGTGGAGTAGGATTGGCAGCAGAATTTGGAATGGTAGTATTTGGTGAAGGTTGTGATGATGAAGGCACAAAAGATGGTGTAGGTTGACCCGTAGTGGGTGGTAATTGAGATTGATCTATGATGTTTCTAGGTGTAATAGGTGAGGTGGGTGAACCAATGATCTTGTTTTCTCGTACCAAAACTCGGTTTTGCCGCAAAGTTCTTTCAATTTCCAGATCAAACGATAGTGGTCATGACTTGTAAGAGCCTCTAGTATGCATACACCTGTAGTATCTGCACACTAAACACAACCAGCGTAAACCCGAAAATAACAAACAAAAGCTACTAAATTAACACACATTGCGCACTACTCCCTGACAACGGCGCCAAAATTTGACGTGTTGCCATAGTCACACACAAATTTAATCCAATTACAACTATTTGGTTAGCAGTAAGTGGGTGTCGAACACAGGGAGTCTATGGAATGTATGTTGATTATGCAGCTTTCTAACTTAACTAAAATTAAACTAAATTGCAGAAATGAAAATTCAGAAGTTTGATTGTTTGGTTTTAAGCACTAAAATTACTAAACTAATTGCAAATCAAAGGTTGGTTGTTAAAGCATATCAAGAGGAAGCGACCATCTTAGGTTTCCAGTTTCATTTGACAATTATGCTTAAATCCAACTAGATAGAGTCACATAGACATGACTCATGCATAAACGTTTGTTGTGATGAAAGGGAACTAAGTACTCGGATTAGAGAAATGCGAGTTTGTTACCCGATGACCAATTAACTAATATCCAACCCCAATCCCTCCCGTGATATCTTGATTGTCAATGACACCAAGAATGTATGGTTTAGATTATGATCAAAACAACAATCAACAATTTACAAACAAACATTCATGCATCATAATAAACATAGCAAACATAGCGAGTTTATCATTCTAGAAATACGGATAAAAACATAAAAGTCATAGAAGAAACCTTCAAACTAAGATGATCACCAAAAGTTTAGCCACACATAGCTTGGTGAATCATCATTCCAACAAGTTCAAAATTTATACGAATCAAAATACAAACCGAAATGTTTAGAAATGTTCACAAACACTTGCACAAGCCAGAAATCGCCCTAGAACTCCTGCCAAACGTTCCCAATGATGAGATATCTGAAAAGGCACTTGAAACGGACTTATAATGGGCAGTTACACTTTTTGCGTCAGAGCCTACCATAACTTACGGTAGCTACCATAAGTTACGGTAGCATCAAAGTCTTTACGCCAGCTTGCTACTGCCATACGATGGAAATAGACAAGTCCAGGGGCTACCGTAAATTACGGTACCCATCGTAATTTACGGTATGGCCCTGAACTTGTTCCCTTGTTCTTCGTTCCAATCCTTAGGACACTCGCTTAAAATCTTTTCCATTCCAAGCTGCGTTTTCCCTCCTTTTAAGTCCCGAGCACACCTGAAACACAAACAACGGTAGTTATCTAATTCAAGACAATTACATAATTAAATGGGGGATTAACTTGTATTTTAACACACTTAAGGGTTGTCCCGTGGACCACCCGTCATTAATCCACCTACAGATGACGGGACAGTAAAGCTGCCTGGGTTGAGCTATTTTTAAGGTATTTTATTGAGTAAGACCGCCAAACATTCCTCCCCTAAACTCACTTGGTGCAGTTGTTTAAACCTTTTCTTGTTAGACAAGAAATCTTTCATGTATTTGAATATTTCAGTGAGAACATCTACAAAGGGTAGCTATAATGGAATTGTTTAAGTAGGCTAATGGATTTCCCGAATTGTTCTTCGGTTTTTTGTTTGACAAGATAATCGGGGAAAGGGACTCACTATTTTTTTTTTTGCGATTTCGTTTAAATTTATTTGGGTGTCGTCGTTTTTTCTGTCCTGGAGTGAGAAGAGTAGATTGGTTCTTTTCATTGGCTGTTTGAGTGACAAGTGGGGGAATTGGTTGGCTTTTTCCAATGGTGGTTTGGGTGGCCAACGGTGGTGCAGGTAGTTCTTCAAGACCTATGTTTTGGCTTCTAAGGGTGATTTCATGTACGTGGGCTTTTGGGTTGGTTTCGGTGTTGTTTGGGAGAGCTCCTTAAGGGCGTTTGGAAAGCAATTTCGCCATTTGCCCCAGTTGCTGTTCTATGGTTTGAAGAGAAACTCTTTGAATGTGTTTGTGAGCTTCATTATGGAAATGCGTTATTCATACCCTTTATTAGCTAATGAGAAAAGGTGTGTTATTTTTTCTCCTAACATGGATATTTCACTAGAGGAGCTATTTTTTGGTATTGTTGACGAGGAGCGAATTGTTGCTTGTTTCTTTGTTGCTGAAAATTGTTTGAAACCGAGTGGTTGTTGGTTATTGTTGTTGGCCTCCTTCAAGCTAAAATTTGGGTGATTTCTCCATTCTGGGTTATAGGTGTTATTGTAAGGTCCTTGAGGTCAAGGTCGGTTATTAACAAAGTTGACTTCTTTGGTTTGGTAATTGGCTTCCCGGGCACAACTCCAGTTTGGTGTGGTCCTCTACATCCTTCACAAGCCATAACTACCGCAGATGACTTATTCTCTTCAAGCGTCTTGATTTTAGAGGTTAAAGCTTCGATTTAAGCTTGAAACGAGGTGGTTTCCACAACTTTCTATCCACCTTGGGCTTTAGCTTTTCCATTTCGAGGGGTGTGCCATTAAAAACAAGTCTAGGCTATTTCCTCAATCTGAGTGAATATTTCAGTAGGGCGCCTATTTCCTAAGATTCCTCTAGAATTGGAATCTAGGATTTGGCGCGTTTGAGATAATAGCCCATTGTAGAAGATGGAAACTTGTTTTCATCCTTCTAGATCATGGGGTGGACATTTTCAAAGAAGTTCTTTAAAATGTTCCCATGTTTAATATAAAGATTCCCCATCTTGTGGAACAAAAAAAAAGTCAATTTCAGTAATTAGTTTAGCAGTTTTAATGGGTGGGAAATATTTGTAAAGAAATTTTTTAACAAGAGCGTCCCAAGTGGTAATGGAACCATTGAGAAGGATGTTTAGCCATGCTTTTGCTCGGTCCTTAAGTGAAAAAAGGGAACATGCGGAGTCTAACGACATTGATAGAAATGCCATTAATTTTATAAGTTTCACATATTTCTAAGAACTTAGAAATATGGAGGTGAGGGTCCTCGTCTGGTAAGCCATAGAAAGTGGTTGAGTTTTGAAGCATTTGGATAAAGGGTGGTCTAAGTTCTAACTTATTAGCATTACTATAACAACCCTCAAGAAAACCGACACCCTCGAATTATTTCCGACACCCTAATATATTTTAAAATATCCCAATATGTCCCAAAATACACCCCATACGTGAAGACGGGCCCCGAATACCCTAAATATTATTAAATTTAATTAAAAATCTAATTTTTGAGTTGAGGCTGGCCGCATAAACCCCACCCCAACTCTTACGCGGGCCGCGTTAACTTAAAACCTGGAACGACCCTGGGCCGCCACGTGGCCTAACACACGGCGAGTCTAGTTGCTGACCCGGATAATCTAGTCCGTTGACCAGCTTTGACGCGGGCCGTGTAGCCCCTTGGCTACATTTACGCGGGTCGCGTAGAACCCAAACTCAGCACCTATATATAGAAGGCCTTGGATCTTCAGTTGAACTCGCTCACAAACGTTTTCTTTCTCTAAAATTTGAATTGTAGGCATAACCTACGGGTATTATACCCCCCTAAATAGCGAAGTTCTGCTCCATGTAAGTATTATAACCCCTGGATACGTATTAGATACGCTGCCCGATTGATCTAGGGTTCCGTAACGGCTGTCGTGGTTCTGCCCGACGTAGTCGTTGGAATGCCGTCTCGGGGAGGGTATTACTAATATTAAAATGGGTTATTATACTAACACGTGTGCATTTGTGTAAATTATAGATTGTCACCAGGAAACCCTTACGGAAAATCTAAGACAACAATGTGAGTTTATCCGCTTTTTGTTAACCTTTTTGTGAATTGTTTTTACAAAACCTCATTTAATTAATTATATATTAAGCAGTTATTGAGTATTTGTAATAATACAATTATCATGAGTATGTTGGGGTTTTGTATACAAAATTTGTTATCACCTGGTCAAGGAGTAACATTTCCATAAGTCGGGTCTGACAGTACCATGGATGTTAATTGTTATAACTTGGAAACAAATGTAATTGTGAGATCGCCTTCAATACTGTACATTGGGTTTTTATTTAAACTTGATTAAACTGGGATTCACTCACCAGTATTTCCCACTGACAAATGTTTTTAAAACGCGTTTCAGGTAACAAATTGTGAATGCCAAATAGAAGCCAGCTGGACAGCACTGAAGGCTTGGAAAAGTGGCAATAAAGTTACCTAAAATAAAATAGATGTTTTTATTAAGTAAAATAGGATTTATTCCTATGAAAACGTGTGTACTGCGAACTTGGGTTTATCCCATATGTTTAATATTATGGAAATGTGGTATTTTACTCTGATAAAATATTTCCTAACTACGGTCCTGATGAAAAATCCGGCTGCCAAAATTAGACAATACGCGATACCACCGAAACTGGCTCGCGGCCGTCCGTTCCCAAGGATTAGGGATCAGGGGTTGCGACAGAAGGTGGTATCAGAGCTAAGCCACTGATTCAGCCACAGAAGTGTTCTGTTGGCATCAAAATTTAATCTGTTAGGAAATAAATTACGGGAATATGTGCATAATTGTATTTTATTGCTATGTGTTATTTGACTATTTGTTAGTTTACAGCATGAGCGACCAAGGACCATCTGACGCGTACCGTCAATTGTCTGGTTCGCCGAGAAGCGAAGGCACCTCCTCTTCTCAGCCTGCCCTCTCGGGGTATTCTGCTGTTACGAAAGAAGGAATCTTTGTGTTTAAGGCTCAGTCAGAAGAGCCATTTCCTCATAAAAAGAGGGGATGGTTCAGTAGAGGAGCACACGAGCGTAGAAAACGTATGAAAAAGTTACAAGACCAGAGAGCACTAGCAGCAGTCAAGAGAGAAACCGATGCCTATGCCCAGGATATGATAAATAGGGGTATAGCCAACATTCACATCCTAGCCACCACTGCAGCTGACCCTAATCTGGAGCAAATAATAGCACCCCAACCACAACCACCAATCCCTGACCAACCGATGGAGATAGAAAACCCTGAAAACCAAGTAGAGATGCATGATTTCAACCCAGAGGAAATACTTAGGGTACCAGCACCAAACCCCTTAGACCCAAATTACGACCCCTGGTGGGATGACATTAGGGACTATGTGCAACGCTACCCGATACATGAAGACACACCCATGCAGAACTTAGGAGCCTACCCAGGTTTGGATCCTTTAGATCCCTATTACCACAATGAATACATTAGGTAGATTTTAGAAGATCCTTACCGATTCCAGGCACCTACACCCCCATATCAAGAACCCGCACCCCCAATGAGTGCAGAAAACGTACAAGAACTTAGGACATTTGGCGAGGAAATTTTAGAAAGTAGTGAACGAATGAGACAGGTGGGAGAGCCAGTCGTCTGGAAGTATGACGAGCGCAATATGGATTTTTGGATGAATCCATATCCGTGAATGTGAGAATGGAGACGGTAGTAGTAATAATATTAATAATATAATAATATAATATGTATGTATGTGTATGAAAAAAAAACTATGGATGCCTATTACTAGTAGTGTAACTTTAAATTTCAGTCGGTATTGTAATTTTATTTCAGTACTGGTGTTTAATAGATGCATAATATATGAAAATAGAGTAAGTCGCAATGATCGACGCTTTTGACCAAAATGCGTGTCATGTGAATTACTATATTAAATATTATTTTGTGATATTAATACGGGGTAAATGTTTAAAATTCAGATGGCCGACGAAGGAAATCAAGGAAATCTGAATAACGATAACCAGAGTAACATTAACTTGGTTAATGAGAATCCGAGCATCAATAACAATGGAAATCAAGTGCATAATAGTGCTATCCAACACATAGTAGCACAAGGAATTATAGATGCAATGCCATTTATTATTCAAACGGTTCAAGACGCGAATAATAAAAGTAAACATAGCAGTAAGTGAACAATTGAACCAGAAAACAGCGTAAACAATGAACCCGTACTTCAGGTGCCCATTCCTAAAAGAAGAAGAACCATGCCTTATGGTTGTTCTTACAAAGAATTCTGGTCTTGCAAACTAATAGAATTCTCGGGCAATGAAGGACCCATTGCAACTCTATGCTGGATAGAAAAGACTGAGGTTGTTTTAAAAATAAGCAAGTGTGCTGAAGAAGACAAAATAATGTTTGCTTCTAATCTGTTTAAAAACTCAGCCTTAGAATGGTGGAAGACTATCCTCCAATCAAAAGGAAGTGATAGGATATACAACATGGAATGGGAGGAATTTAAGAATACGGTAGAAAGGAAATTCTGCCCTCCCAATGAAAAAGAACAGATAGTAAATAAGTTTCTGAATCTTAGAATGACCGGGGTAGATAGTAAGGGTTACACTACCACATTCTTTGAATATGTTGGAATAGTACCAACCCTTACATCACCTGAACCAGTATTAATCTCCCGTTATATCTGGGGATTAATTGGAGAGATTAGACATGTAGTCAAGGCAGCTAGACCTCAAACTATAGAAGAAGCTGTAGAAATAGCCAACACATTGACTGATGAATTAGTACGTACACGAGAAGAAGACCAGAGGAAAAACCTAGCACAGAGGCTTACCCAAGAATTCCGTTCTGGGAATTACAATCGTAGGAATATGGGTTCTACCTCTGCACCATTCTACAAGGTCTGCAAGAAAAAGCATGCGGGAAAATGCTCCACTCTTTGCAATTTCTGCAAGATGCCAGGACACAAGGAAGAAGATTGCAGGAGAAAATCCAGTAATGGACTGTGCTTCAACTGTGGAGAAAAAGGTCACATCAAGCCGAATTGTCCGAAATTGGCTCCAGCTGTGAACAACAAGAACGCTAAAAATGCTAGAGCATTCGTTCTAACTGCAGATGAAGCCAAGATGATTCCAGACGTGATAGCCGGTACGTTTTTAGTTAATGATGTTTTTGCTAAAGTATTATTTGACTCTGGTGTAAACCAAAGTTTTATTAATACTTCGTTTTGCAAACTTCTAAATCAGTCATTAACTAAACTACCACAAGAATGTCTAGTAGAGACAGCTAATGGAGAAACGGTTAGGATTTCTGAAATCTTGCAGGGAGCAAGAATAGAGTTTTTAAATCAAAAATTTATGGCAAATCTTTACCCAATGAATCTGGCAGGATTTGATATTGTATTAGGAATGGATTGGTTAATAGCCAATAAAGCCAGTATTTTATGTGATCAAAAGTCAATCCAAGTAAATTCACCAAAAGGTGAAAAGATCACAATTAAAGGTAATAAACCATCTAAATCCACGAAATTCATCTCTGTGATGAAAACTGCAAGCTATATAAGAAAAGGATCTATAGTGTATTTGATTTCTATAATCACTAACACTAAAGGAAAAGAATTAAAAGATATTCCAGTAGTATCTTAGTTTTCAGATATATTTCCGAAAGAATTACCAGGACTACCACTGGACAGAGAAGTTGAATTCAGAATCCATCTACTTCCAGGAACAGCACTGATTGCTAAAGCACCTAACCATTTGGCACCAGCCGAAATGCAGGAATTAAAGAAACAGTTAGACGAATTGCTAGAAAAAGGATTCATACAGCCAAGCTCGTCACCGTGGGGAGCACCGATTTTATTCGTTAAAAAGAAGGACAGATCAATGCGTATATGCGTTGACTACCGTGAATTGAACAAGGTCACGATTAAGAATCGGTACCCATTACCAAGAATTGATGATCTGTTCGACCAATTGCAAGGAGCTCGATTTTTCTAAAAAATCGATTTAAGGTCAGGATATCATCAATTAAAGGTACAGGAAGAGGACATTCCTAAAGCCGCATTTAGAACAAGGTATGGTCATTATGAATTTACTGTCATGCCATTTGGTTTAACCAATGCCCCAGCCGCATTTATGGACATGATGAACCGAATATGTAAGCCATATTTGGATAAATTCATAATTGTTTTTATTGATGATATTCTCATTTATTCTAAAAGTAAAGATGAACATGCAAAGCATTTGCATGCACTTTTAAGTCTATTAAGAAAGGAGAAGCTTTACGCTAAATTTTCAAAGTGCGAGTTTTGGTTAGAACAAGTACAGTTTCTTGGACACTTAGTTGATCATGAAGGAATTCATGTGGATCCAACAAAGATCGAGGCAATTACTAAATGGAAAACCCCTGAATCACTAACCGAGGTTAGAAGTTTCTTAGGATTGGCCGGTTATTATAGAATATTTATTCAATATTTTTCTAGAATAGCCATTCCTTTAACTAAGTTGACCTGTAAATCCATTAAGTTTGAATGGGGACCAAAGCAAGAAGAAGCTTTTAGTATTCTTAAGCATAAATTAACCCATACAACCATATTAGCGTTACCAGAAGGAACTGAAGACTTTGTAGTCTATTGTGACACTTCTAAATTAGGTTATGGATGTGTGTTGATGCAACGTCAAAAGGTTATAGCCTACGCATCTAGACAACTTAAGAATCATGAAGAGAATTATTCAACCCATGATCTAGAATTAGGAGCTATAATTTTTGCCCTTAAGATTTGGAGACATTACCTTTATGGTAGTAAGTTTACCATATTCACTGATCATAAGAGTTTAAGGTATGTTTTCGGGAAAAAGGAGTTAAATATGAGACAAAGACGCTGGATGGATATGCTTAGTGATTATGATTGTGATATCCAGTATCATGAAGGAAAAGCAAATGTAGTGGCAGATGCTTTAATCCGAAAGTATCACGAAAAGCCAAAAAGGGTACGTTCTCTTAAACTAAATCTACAAGTAGATTCAAATGATCAAATCAGAAAAGCACAAGAATCAATAATCAAGGATGATACTGAAAAACTAAAAGGTATGCTAAAGGAATTAGAACAAGGAACAGATGGAATTTGGAGATTCCATAAAAAGAGAATGTGGATACCTAAGTTAGGAAACGTGCGTCATCGTATATTAGAAGAAGCCCATAAGTCTAAGTATACGATGCATCCAGGAAATGACAAGATGTATCAGGATTTAAGAAAGAATTTTTGGTGGATAGGAATGAAAAAGGACATAGCAACCTATGTTTCTAAATGTTTAACTTGTTCACAAGTTAAAGCTGAACATTAGAAACCCTCAGGATTACTGCAACAGCTAGAAATGCCAGTATGGAAATGAGAATTGATAACAATGGATTTTGTTACTAAATTGCCCAAAATAAAGAAAGGTAATGATACAATCTAGGTGATTGTAGATAGGCTAACCTGTTGGGTTTTTCACATGTTTATCAAAGCTATTTTATCCGTATAAAATAAAAACGCAGCGGAAAATATTATTTAAAACATGTTTACTTTCAAGATATAAAACCCATTTTATATGTAAAACCCAATACCCGGATCCATATACGAACATGCATGCTATCAAAATAATTAAAACACAACCATAGAGTGTTTAGAATACTACCTTCCAAGGAGTAAAGGTTATGAAGAAGATGATGCTTCTTGAACGGTTGCCTTCAAGTGTAGAAGACCTCAAGCTTGTATACCCCAAGCCTTCCAACAAACACCTTGATTGTAGCTAGGATTTTGCACTTTCAACTCACTTGAAAAATCCCCTCTTGGAACCAACACTTGGCCGAAAATTAGAGAGCTTTTTCTAGAGTTCTTGCACTTGATTTTGTCTTGACAAAACCCTCTTGGATCACCCATTTGTTGGCGGAAATCTAGAGAGTATTTACAAGAGTTTTTATCAAGTTCTTACACTTGATTTTCAAACTTGAAAAGCTCTCATGGATAGCACCCCCTTGCCGAAAATTTGAGAGCTTTTTCTAAGTCCTTCTTCTTCATTTTTGTCATACAAAAATGATTAAAATGGATGAGAGAAGTAGCCTCTTCAAACACCCAATCATGGGTCATCTAAGTATGGAAATTGCATGTAGTTTGATTGGTGGAAAACCTTTAGGGTAGAACAAAAGGGGGCGGCCCATGTGCCACCATATTCTCACCCAATCAAAAATTTCCTAACTTATTTTTATGTCTTGTATTTAGTTTTATAACTTTTATAAAACATAACACAACATTTTATAAGTTTTTTATGCAATAATTCATAACATTTATAATGTTATTTAACCCATTAAATAACAAAATAAAATATTCTCTCAAAATAAATTATCCATATTATTTATTAGTTTGTCAAGTGCAATTATTTAGAAAACAAATTTCTAAATATTCTAAGTGTTAATATTTATTTGTATGATCATATCATAAATAAATATTATAAGTGTTTGTCTAGCTTGTATTTGGGTATGACTCGACTTGGATCATAACGTACTAGCCACATCAATTTAATATGTGTCTTGGGTATATTGAATCCAACAATCTCCCACTTGCACAAGATACATAGAAGATTGATGCAAGTAGTAAAGACCACCTAACTATAGTTTACTACCCCTAATACGTATGACTATATGTCCCATTCAATAACATCATCCCCTTCAAGTCCCTTACTTGAATATGATTTAGGTGAATCTATCATTTATCCTTTCGTTACAGATGTCATGTCAAATCCAGAGACATAGAGTGATCACTCTCTATTGATTTAACTTTAGCAGGCCTTAGACATCTTACTCTCAATGAATAAGAGGAACAAATCCCTTCTTGACTACATACGTCTCTCACAATCACCTTGTACCACACCTGAGCTTAGCCTTATGTACTGTCATATTACTGACAGCGAAGAAATAAGTCAAGGTACAATATTTGGTGAATATCAAGACCCAATATGTATCTCAGGTAAGAGGATACTATGATATTCTCCTTTACTCAAATTTACTTATGATCAATCACAAATGATTCCATGCAGTAATATTTGAGAGCGAGTCAGTCCAAGATTTGTATCCCACAAATATCTATGAACCTTGGCAGCAACACTTTGCTCTATATTCATACCTAATGAACATCCACCAATCCAAGTTCATAATAGTCTTACATTCATATTTGTTCCCACAAGTATGATCGACTACGGACATTTAGAATAAGCAACTTATTCACGGATTTAAACATGCTAAAACGGAACATAACTCAACATACCATAAAGAGTTATAATAACAATTGTTCCAATATCCAAATATAAAATAGATCAAATCCAATCACTAGAATATCGAAGTCCTAAGGCACAAGTATGACTCTTCATGCTTTGCCCGTTTAAGGAGCTTCGTGAGTGGATCCGCAATATTTTGATCAATGTAAACTTTGCGGATACATATCTTTCCCCATTTCAACTTCATCCCTTATGTAGTTGAAACTCCGCTCAATGTGCCTAGTCTTTTGATGTGCACGAGGTTCCTTGATTTAAGCAATCGCACCATCGTTATCACAAAGATCTCTAGGGGTCCTGAATGGTAGGGATTACCCTTAGATCGGCAATAATTTAAGTGGTAGATCCATATGAATTATCTCAATCAATGAAGTGGCGATGTATTCTGATTCTGTAGTGGACAATGCTATCCTGATTGTGATCGAGAACTATCTCGATTACTTTGGAAACTCGTATCCATGTAACCCTTTACAATGAATTCCGAAACTCGCATCCCTGTACCCTTTTACAACGAGTTCTTTTCCACCAGATCCATATATTAGAAACATATCCTTAGTCCTTCTAAGGTATTTCAATATACTTTCTAACAGACATCCAATGACCGTTACTTGGATTTCGCTGGTATCTTTTCGTCATGCTTAAAGCACATGACGTGTCCGTCTAGTGCATATCATTACATACATAATGGATCCTATAGCAGACGCATATGGGATTCCTTTCATTCTTTCTTGCTCATCCTTTGAGCTTGGACATTGAGACGCACTCAATATTGTCCTCTCTTGAATAGGTACCAAACCTTTCATAGAGCTCTCTATCTTGAACCTTTTCAAGATTTTGTCAATGTATGCACTTTGGTATAAACCTATCAAGCGCCTTGATCTATCCCTGTAGATCTTTATTCCCAAAATATAGGCGGCTTCTCCAAGATCCTTAATGGAAAAACAACTTCCAAGCCAGGTTTTTACACCTTCTATGGTTGGAATGTCATTTCCAAATAGTAGAATGTCATCGACATACAATACTAAGAAAGTGATTATGCTCCCACTAGCCTTCTTATACACAAGCTTTATCGTCGTTCTTGATGAATCTATATTCCCTAATCTCTTCATCAAAATGGTGATTTCAACTTCTAGATGCTTGTTTCAATCCATAGATTGATTTCTTTAACTTGCATACTTTGTTAGGATGTTTTGGATCGACAAATCCCTCAGGCTTAACCATATAGACATCTTCCTCGAGATATCTATTGAGGAAAGCCATTTTGGCATCCATTTGCCAAATCTCATAATCATATTATGCAGGTATGGCAAATAATATCCTTATTGACTTTAGCATCGCCACGGGCGAGAAGGTCTCATCATAATCAACCCTTTGAGTTTGAGTGAAACCTTTTCCTACAAGTCTCGCTTTATAAGTATCCAAGTTACCATGCATATCGATTTTCTTCCGGAAAACCTACTTACTTCCAACTACTTTGGAGTTAAGAGGTGCTGCAACCAATTCCCATACTTGGTTGTTATACATGGACTGCATCTTTACGTTCATGGCTTCAAGCCATTTGTCACAATCGAATTTTGACATTGCATCATGGTATGTGGTTGATTCACCTGAATCTACCACGTAGCATCCATCTGTGAAAATTCATATCTTTCAGGTGGACTACTAATTCTACCAGATCTGGGAACGCTTTTGTGTGTGTTGATCAACCACTTGATCATTTTCAACAACCTCTTATTGAATGCTAGCATCAACCAAACGTGTATCGGCTTGTGGTTTTTGATCCTCATCAAGTTCCACTGTTCTACTAATTCCTTCCATAAGGAACTTAGCTTCCAAGAACTCAGCCTTTTCGAGCAACAAATAGCTTTTGCTCTGTTGGATCGTAGAAATAATATCCTATACCATCTTTAGGATATCCTATAAAGATACACTTAGTGGATCGTATTACCAATTTATTTGGGGTGTGTTGCTTCACGTAAGCTTCACAATCCCATACCTTCAAATATGATAATGATGGAGCCCTTCCATGCCATATTTCAAAAGGTGTCTTATCCACTTTCTTGGTTTGGGCCATATTTAATATACGGACCGCGAAGAGCAAAGCGTAACCCCAAAATGATAGAGATAATGCGCTCCTAGCCATCATAGATCGAACCATATCCAATAGAGTTCGACTCCTCCTCTATAGAAACGAAGAACGATTGAGTTGATTTTTGTACTTCACCTTTTGAAGGTTTTGAACATTTCAAAACTTCAACTTTGTGTCAAGTACACATAACCACAACTACTATAGTTGTCGGTAAAAGTAATGAAGTATCTTTCACCATTCCTAATCATTGGCTAAAAAGGATCACATACATCTGAATGTATGATACCTAATAAATCTTTTGTCCTTTAGTTGGTACCACTAAAGGGTTTCTTGGTCATATTACCTTGTAAATAAGATTCACATGTATCAAATGAACTAATTTCATTTGTCTTCGAAAGACCATTCTTTTGAAGTATTTACATGTGACATCTGTTTATATGACCAAGGCGATAATGCCAAAGATAGGTCTTACTCAAATCCATTTTGAGTTTCTTGGTGATTGCTTGGTACATTGAACTATCAAATGATGTATTATTATGAACCAATTCATAAATACCATTTGAAGGCATATGTTTAAAGTGAAACATGTCATTCATCGAAATATAAATGTCAATGTTTACAAACTTTAAATCAGAACCATATTGTCTTATAAGGGAAACTTGAATAATGTTCCTAGTCAAACTAGGAGCATTCAAAACATTTTTAAAACAATTTCCAAACCATTTGGAAGTTTCAAAACATAGTCTCCTTTCTTGTAATGCATATTTCTTTTGAACCTTTTGCAACAAATTGCAAACATGAGTTCCACATCCGGTATCTAATACCCATGTGTTAGAAGAAATAATATTAAGTTCAATATGTATCATAAAGATTGTACCTGAGGTTTGCCCTCGCATCCCTCTTATTTTTCAACTCTTTGAGATAGGTTGGACAATATCGTTCGTGGCAACCTTTGCCTTCTTTTCTTTTGGTTTCGGTGGTTTCGCTTTAGTCTTTCTTTTCTTTTTCCCTTTAAATTTCCCGTTACCATTTGTAACATTTGCTTTGGTGTCAGGGTGATGCCCTTTCTTGTTGCCATCCTCATTGATCGTTAGAATGAGTAAAGCCCTTTTACTCATATAGAGCCTTTTTGAGGTGATCAATGTGGCTTTTCATCTTAAAGATATAAGATGAGACCGATTGGGTTTCCTCCATTCGACATGCATGAAGCGCTCGAACCGTTTCGAAGCTTTCTACCCTTTGGAACATTTCCCACAATTGGTTAATCATGTCGTATGCTCATGATGTTCAAAATCCTTTTGAATCTCGGGAAACATAATTCCTAACATGAGGCAAGAGGCTTGCATAGTATCCTCGATATACTTAATCCAATCGTTATAGGCATCCTTATCTTCCATAAGATGTTCATCGGGATTATGATCGTTTAACACATAGGATATCTTTTCTTACTTGAGAACGATTCTTAAGTTTTGATATTAATCCATACAGTGTTTTAATTGAGATGATCCTTTTCAAGGATTGTTTTTAGTGATAGGTTACGGACGGTTTGGGTAATATTGTTTGCGGCCATCTACAAAATTTTACAAGGTTCAATTTTAGTATTTTCGATATTATTATATTTTAATCATTAATACTCTTTTATGTCTCATAGACAATTAATAATTAAAATCTAGAATCCAACATTACATTTAAATATTGGTTAGGTGACCTTTATCCCTCTATTTGAATTAACAAGGTAGTCAACGTTTGACAATTGCAACCCTTTGCAACTTCTAGCCATATGGGATCGGTTAAACATCTTTATGTTTAGTTGGCATGTTTAATCCCAACAACACCTTTTGTTCTCCATGCTTCGGTGACCCTAAGTTCATGGTTTCCAAATCAAGTCGTCCAACTTACACACACGTGTGAGTTTATACACATAAGTGGTTAGGTGACCTTTATCCCACAAACATGGTAAACCCACCTCGAATATACAAGTTCCCTCAAATGTGGTTAGGTGACCTTTATCCCACAAAAGAGTTCCCAAGTGATTCGAGTGTTGTATAAAAGGATGGTGTTTGACTTGTTTTATAAAAGGGATTTTGAGTTTTCAAAATTCTAGTTTAAAAAACTTTATGTACCATACATTTGCATGCATTCAAATCCTTAGTACTTTTGTGAAAACCAATTTTCAAGGTTTCTTTTAATAAAACCCATTTTATTATAAAAACCATTAATTTTAAATAACCTTTTATTAACCTCTTTAATGATTTTTTAAAGAACCAATTTTAGGCTTGTTGTTGATTATTAGTTTGTTAAGCATGCATATCCAAATATCATCCAAACAATCATAAATAAAACAACCACACAAGCACAACATACATAACAATAGGTGCATAACCATAGCCAACTATTTTGACCACACTTGTTAGCTGAAAAAGTGTGTCAAAAGGTCCTTCCTAAGGGTGAATATTGACACAAATAATGTGTCGTCGAACTCCCACTTGATCCCACATCCAAATGCTTCAAGTCTTCTTCTTGTGTTGTGATTTCTTCACTTCCTTTGGGCTTCCAAATGTCTTTTATATTCAGCTCTTGGACTTCAAAAATGTGTTTTGGTTATCGGGCTAAAATCCCGTTAAGAACTATGAAGTCCTTTAGGCCCGAAATTAGCCAAAACCAAAACCGCATTTTTGTGTGCATCTTCTATTACAAAAGGTATCCTAATACATTTTTCTAGTAAAAATAAAATGCACCTAATCTATTTATTTACATACCAAATGAAAATAAATAAATTACATAACTTTACAAATGGAAGAACAAAAATAATTAATTATTACAACCTTTGAAATAATTAAATATAAATCACAAACACAATCATTCAACATATTCACACAAGGTCTTGGCTCGGTTACGAACACCAAAAAATATATATCCACATATATATAAAATTCAAGAAGCAAAACGGTTTCCTTTTTACAACCTACTTTTCGGCCAAGAATGAAAAAACCGAAAAAGTGGGTTTTTGTCCAAACAAACAAATCATCCAAATGACATAATTTTTCAAGATATTTTTATGCATGTAAGAAAATAATCTTGAAAAACAAAAGGAGAACCATGATGAAAAATTTCGGCCATAGGGTTTAACCAAACCCGAAACCCGAAAATTTCATATCCTATGAAGCATGCACTCATATAAGCGGCTCTTGATGCCATTGTTGGGTTTTTCACATGTTTATCAAAGCTATTTTATCCGTATAAAATAAAAACGCAGCGGAAAATATTATTTAAAACATGTTTACTTTCAAGATATAAAACCCATTTTATATGTAAAACCCAATACCCGGATCCATATACGAACATGCATGCTATCAAAATAATTAAAACACAACCATAGAGTGTTTAGAATACTACCTTCCAAGGAGTAAAGGATATGAAGAAGATGATGCTTCTTGAACGGTTGCCTTCAAGTGTAGAAGACCTCAAGCTTGTATACCCCAAGCCTTCCAACAAACACCTTGATTGTAGCTAGGATTTTGCACTTTCAACTCACTTGAAAAATCCCCTCTTGGAACCAACCCTTGGCCGAAAATTAGAGAGCTTTTTCTAGAGTTCTTGCACTTGATTTTGTCTTGACAAAACCCTCTTGGATCACCCATATGTTGGCCGAAATCTAGAGAGTATTTACAAGATTTTTTTATCAAGTTCTTACACTTGATTTTCAAACTTGAAAAGCTCTCATGGATAGCACCCCCTTGCCGAAAATTTGAGAGCTTTTTCTAAGTCCTTCTTCTTCATTTTTGTCATACAAAAATGATTAAAATGGATGAGAGAAGTAGCCTCTTCAAACACCCAATCATGGGTCATCTAAGTATGGAAATTGCATGTAGTTTGATTGGTGGAAAACCTTTAGGGAAGAACAAAAGGGGGCGGCCCATGTGCCACCATATTATCACCCAATCAAAAATTTCCTAACTTATTTTTATGTCTTGTATTAAGTTTTATAACTTTTATAAAACATAACACAACATTTTATAAGTTTTTTATGCAATAATTCATAACATTTATAATGTTATTTAACCCATTAAATAACAAAATAAAATATTCTCTCAAAATAAATTATCCATATAATTTATTAGTTTGTCAAGTGCAATTTTTTAGAAAACCAATTTCTAAATATTCTAAGTGTTAATATTTATTTGTATGATCATATCATAAATAAATATTATAAGTGTTTTTCTAGCTTGTATTTGGGTATGACTCGACTTGGATCATAACGTACTAGCCACATCAATTTAATATGTGTCTTGGGTATATATAATCCAACATAACCAAGTCAGCTCATTTCCTACCAATGAAAGAAACTTTCAGTATGGAACAGTTAGCTAAATTATATGTAAATGAAATTGTTTCTTTACATGGAATACCTTTATCAATTGTTTCTGATAGAGATAGCCGTTTTACCTCTCATTTTTTATCAAGTTTCCAAAAAGCAATGGGAACCAAGTTAAATCTAAGCACAGCTTATTATCCTCAAACGGACGGACAAAGCGAAAGGACAATTCAGACAATGGAAGATATGCTTAGAGCTTGTGTAATTGATTTCGGAGGTAATTGGGATGATCACTTACCTTTAATAGAATTTTCTTATAATAATAGTTATCACACAAGTATCAATGCTGCACCATTCGAAGCACTTTATGGACGAAAGTGCCGAACCAAAGTCTGCTGGGCAGAAATTAGGGAAAAGCAACTATCTGGACCTGAGATAGTACAAGAAACAACTGACAAGATTATTCAAGTCAAGGAACGACTGAAAGTAGCACGTGATCGACAGAAGAGCTATGCTGATAACCGACGCAAACCCTTGGAATTCCAAGTAGGAGATAAAGTATTGTTAAAAGTCTCTCCTTGGAAAGGAGTAGTAAGATTCATCAAAAGAGGAAAGCTAAGTCCCAGGTATATTGGACCTTTTGATATTATTAGAAGAATAGGACCTGTAGCCTATCAGCTACAACTGCCAGAGGAAATGGCAGGAATACATGATGTATTTCATGTATCTAATCTCAAAAAGTGTTTAGTTGATGAATCACTAGTAGTACCTCTTAAGGATATAGAGGTAAATGAAAACTTAAGTTTGTAGAAAGGCCTCTACAGATTGAAGACAGGAAAGTCAAGAATCTCAAGCATAAGAGACTAGTTCTGGTCAAAGTGAAGTGGGACTCCAAAAGAGGACCCGAGTACACATGGGAGCTTGAATCTGAAATGCAACGGAAATATCCACACTTGTTCCAGTAGATCTCGAGGACGAGCTCTAAAACAAGGTGGGGAGGATATAACAACCCTCAAGAAAACCGACACCCTCGAATTATTTTCGACACCCTAATATATTTTAAAATATCCTAATATGTCCCAAAATACACCCCATACGTGAAGACGGGCCCCGAATACCCTAAATATTATTAAATTTAATTAAAAATCTTACGCGGGCCGCGTTAACTTAAAACCTGGCATGACCCTGGGCCGCCACGTGGCCCAACACACGACGAGTCTAGTTGCTGACCCGGAAAAGCTAGTCCGTTGACCAGCTTTGACGCGGGCCGCGTAGCCCCTTGGCTACATTTACGCGGGCCGCGTAGAACCCAAACTCAGCACCTATATATAGAAGGCCTTGGATCTTCAGTCGAACTCGCTCACAAACGTTTTCTTTCTCTAAAATCTGAATTGTAGGCATAATCTACGGGTATTATACCCCCTTAAATAGCGAAGTTCTGCTCTGTTGTAAGTATTATAACCCCTGGATACGTATTAGATACGCTGCCCGATTGATCTAAGGTTCCGTAACGGCTGTCGTGGTTCTGCCCGACGTAGTCGTTGGAATGCCGTCTAGGGGAGGGTATTACTAATGTTAAAATGGGTTATTATACTAACACGTGTGCATTTGTGTAAATTATAGATTGTCACCAGGAAACCCTTACGGAAAATCTAAGACAGCAATGTGAGTTTATCCACTTTTTGTTAACCTTTTTGTGAATTGTTTTTACAAAACCTCATTTAATTAATTATATATTAAGCAGTTATTGAGTATTTGTAAGAATACAATTATCATGAGTATGTTGGGGTTTTGTATACAAAATTTGTTACCACCTGGTCAAGGAGTAACATTTCCACAAGTCGGGTCTGACAGTACCATGGATGTTAATTGTTATAACTTGGAAACAAATGTAATTGCGAGATCTCCCTCAATACTGTACACTGGGTTTTTATTTAAACTTGATTAAACTGGGATTCACTCACCAGTATTTCCCACTGACAAATGTTTTTAAAACACGTTTCAGGTAACAAATTGTAAAAGCCAAATAGAAGCCAGCTGGACAACACTGAAGGCTTGGAAAAGTGGCAATAAAGTTACCTAAAATAAAATAGATGTTTTTATTAAATAAAATAGGATTTATTCCTATGAAAACGTGTGTACTGCGAACTTGGGTTTATCCCATATGTTTAATATTATGGAAATGTGGTATTTTACTCTGATCAAATATTTCCTAACTACGGTCCTGATGAAAAATTCCGCTGCCAAAATTAGACAATACGCGATACCACCGAAACTGGCTCGCGGCCACCCGTTCCCAGGGATTAGGGATCGGGGGTTGTGACAGTTACTCCCGGGGTGGCAATGGCTGCCCTATTGTTATCCAAGGTAGGCCTTAGAAAGTCTATAAGGGTCCTTTCTTCCGCCATTGATTTATCGTTTAAGATATCTTTAGCCACGAGTATTGTAACACTTTGCATTTTGTACTTTCTTTATTTTGAAAGTGTAATCGTATTTCTATTTACGGAAACTTGTTGGTGCACGAATGTCTAAAGCCTACGTCTTAGTCTTAGTTGTTCATTTATAGGGTCTAGATGTGTTAATTATACAAAGTATAGGGGTTGAATAGGTAAAAGTGTGATTGTAATGTTCTGATTTCGCTTATATGGACATGTGTCATATAAGCGAAATCACTTCTAGCTGATTTCGCTTATATGTACATGTTCATATAAGTGGAATCACCTCCCCTATATATTGTAGTTGTGTTTTCTCATTATGTATGCGTTCATGTCCATTGTAGCCGAACTGCTGCCCGATTATTTTTAGAAAGTTTAATGAGAAAACCGTATTAAAGTGATCCGCATCTGTTTCTACTCATTTCTACTACGTTTTTACTTTGATTCATACTGATTGTGTATTTCCGCTGCATAATCAGTAGTATCTAGCTCAGATTGACTCACTTGACTGTCAAATACGGTCCTACAATTGGTATCAGAGCCAGTTGTGAGCTAGTTGACCCGAACCAAAGCCGTTTTCAAGCATATTTTGAGTTTCTGGACTTTCCGACGAACAAAATGGACTGAAATTTGAGTATATTGTGTAACATTGACTCATAACAAACCCTTGAGATTTTCAGAACTAAAATCGGCCTAAAAATGACCTAAAATGGCTCGTAAAGTGATTCCGCTTTTCTGTACTTGAGTGATTTCGCTCTTACGGACAAGTGAAATCAAGTGTTTTTGTTACATAAGACTATAATTTCGTTCTTACGGCACACGAAATCAGAGATTTCGCTCATTTGGTCCGTGTGATTTCGCTCTTGTGTACATCACATGATTTCGCTCATTTGGTCAGTGTGATTTCGCTCTTGTGTACATCACCTGATTTCGCTCATTTGGTCGGTGCTGATTTCGTTTTTGTGATCAAAGTGTGATTTCGCTCATTTGTCACTTAGAAGCTGATTTCGCTTTTAAGGACTGTATTTGTGTTACAATCTTGTTTTGAGTGTTTAGTCCATTTCGTACGTGATCGAGTGTTGGAAACTCAGTCTGTGTTAAAAGTTTTTTCGATAAAAACAATCTGTTAAACAAAAAGTTAAACATTTTCGAAATTTGTCACTTAAAATGGAAAATCAAGATTTTTATAACTTGTTTGCGGGAAGCGGTTTGACGGCTACACAGAGTTCAGCAAGCATTATTCAGAACGCTAATATGGAAAATGAATTGGGAACAATGCAGAAACCACCCAAGCTGATGAGTTTAGATGAATTTTCGGGATGGTCTGGGAGATTTAAGAACTGGGTTCAGGCTAATCACTTTGAAAGTTGGTTGAAGGCTGAGACACCATATGCTCCACCTCTAGATGCTCGGAATCAACCAAAAGGAATTGGAAGTTTGACGCAAACAGAGCAGAATGATTTCAAAGCAGAGAAAAAGATGATTAGTATTCTTGAACAAGCAATCAAGGAGGATATTTTGGTATTGTTACAACACGAGGATAATGCTTATTCTATTTGGAAGGCATTGAAAGCAAAATTTAAAGGGAGCGAATCCATGCTCAAGAACAAAAAGGCGTTGTTAAAGAAAGAATTCGACATTTTCACTTACATGAAAGGTGAAACCACAAAAAGTTTGATTGATAGGTATTGGCATTTAGTATTGGAGTTGAAGAGATTGGAAATTACCAAGACAAATGAAGAATTAATCGACAAATTGGCAGATGCATTGCCATATGATGAGTGGGGTACTTATCTGATGATGTTGAAAAACAGTGCAGGTTTTGAAAATCTGAATCTTAGTGCTTTCATAGAAAAAATTGAAGCTCATGAGTTAGAGTTGTTAAAAATCAAGAAAATGAACTTAGCGAGTGTGCAGCAAGATGTGTCTCTGTATTACAAAGGCAATCCTTCAGTTTCAACCAATCAAAGCCCAAAAATACAGACAGGGTTCATTGCTGATAACACCTCAAGTGTTTCTTCAAACACTCCTCAATCCGGCAATTTTTCACCATTCGCAAATTATGATCCAAACTTCAAAGTTCAAGAGCAGTCTTCACCACAAAGCTTTACAAGTTCAAATAATCAGGCTTATGTTTCTGGGGTGCATTGCAACATCGCGGTGAATATAAAGAATGGAAACGAGATCACAGAAAAAGTCGCAAAACAACACATAGCAATGCTTGCTTCCGTTCTTGAGGCTTATGAGGGCTTAGTAGCAGGGAAAATCGGTAATCCTGACATGACGAAGGAGGATTACGACCAAATCGATCCCGAAGAACTTGAACTGATTGACATCAAATGGGGCATGGCTAGTCTGGTGAGAAGAGCACAGCGCTTCATGGAAATCATTGGCAGAAACAGCCTTTCTGGACCCGATCAGAAGTTAGGATTCGATAAGTCGAAAGTTACCTGTTTTAAATGTAAAGAACGTGGTCACTTCAAACGAGAATGTCCCAACCATGAAGTAAACAATCATCAAAACCCATTCACCAAGGACTACTACAGGCAAGCGATTTATCACCGACCAAATCAACAGTCAACTGTTCAAAGGCAACAAATTGAGAATAAACCGGAAAAAGCGATGATCGTGAATCAAGACGATGAGAAGGTAGCTGCAGGTTTTAGTTGGGATAAGTATATCCCTGGTAGCGATGAACAGGCAATGATGGCTGAAGTTGTTGAAATTTCTGAGATGGTGTCTGAGCCAGAAACAGTTACTGAAGATGTTTCTGTAGTTGTTGAAGAGGTTTCAGCAGAAAAAGCAGACAATTTTGAAGAAATAGCTGTTGAAGTGTATTATTATCAGTCTGAACAGGAGGTTTTGGCAAATTGAATGAAATCTATATTGTCTCCTAACATTTCTGAATCTTTTGCAGGTTACTTTGAAGAACCAAGGACCGGATTGTGTCCAAGATATGAAGAGAAGAAAGAACTTGTTGAAGAAATGATCGATGTGACAAAAGAAATGACCGAAGACACTTTGAAGGACATAGCTGATAAAGCTCTCAAGGGGAAGCTACGAGAGGTAGACTTAGAACCCAAGGAGTCTAAGTCTGTCAGTAGTGAGTCTGTCAAACGAGAGGAATCTGGAGTTCAGGAAAATGAATCAGTCAAACTGTCTGAGTCAGAGTCGAAAGATGTCGGTAAACAGGAAGTGAAAACTGCTCATGAAGCAGAGGTTATTGAGAAATTGGATTTAATCTCAGAAACACCATGCCAAAAGTGTTTACAACCGTGCATGGAGTGTCTTGAAAAAAGACACTTAGTTTCAGGAATTGAAAGAACATGCTGACATGTTAAAATTTGATCTAGGACAAGTCAAAGAAGCATATGATATGTGACACCTGTGTCACTGCGACCAGCAAACAAATACCAAACCAATGAAATATTGTATTTCATACTTTGGACTTGTATAAATATGTGTGTCTTTTGCACATATCAACTCTTGTTCGATTTCAAGCTCTAAATCGCTTTCTGGAAGGTTATACGCGCACTGATGCGTAAATATAACCAGTTTAATGCAACAAACACTCCGGAATAGTGAAATAGGCTTAACATACCTTAAATAACCTTTACATAACTTAGAAATAAGTTTTGAAGGATTTGGTATGGCAAAATCAAGTTAAATCGCTTACAGGGACTAAAGTTGACAAACTGCGAAAGTATGCCAATTTGAACTGTAACAGACATTCCGGAACATGGCCATAAGTTAAACATACCATAAATATCCTTTACATAGCTTAGAAATAGGCTTTGAGGGGTTCGGTGTGCTAAAATAAACTTTTGGCTCATTCAGGGACTAAAAGCGTCAAAAAGTGCACAAGTTTGCATTTTCGCGCATAACTTACGTTCTGAATACATCCGGACATCCAAAAATTTATGTAAGCACTAAAACATTTTATTTTAGTGTTTGGCATAAGAAAAATCCATTCGTCGCGTCATTTGGATCGTTTTTCGCGCTTATGCGCATTCCGTCGTAATTAAACGAACATCGCGATCGTACGGCTAAACGAACCGACATCCGAGATATTTTTGAGCACATTTTAAGTTCCCTATACTTTAACTTCATTTTAGAGCTTTGAAATGGGGTTAACGGGCCTTAAACGTGTCGGAAATGAGCCTATTACACAGCAGGGACCAAAACTGTAATTCTGCCAACCTTGGTCCTTGCGCACCTCAACAAATATTTGTTACGGTGCGCAAGGGGTCTGTAGACAGCAGAAACTCAGAAACATTGGATCTGGTCCATTCCCACTCTTGCACATGGTTTTGGCAATACCATGGGCTCTAATGGTTTTACAAAAACAGGGTTTTGAGGTGTAAGGTTGAGATTGAAGCACGGTTTCCATGAAACGATCTTAACGGTTACCCGAAAACTATAAATACCCATCCACCCCCATTGCAAAACCCACTAGAATCTTGATCTTAGAAGCTCTAAGTTGAAACCATTGTTTCATACCTGAGCTACTTGGATCGAGATTTAGCATTCGGGGACCCTTCGTAAGTATTCTTTCGTTCTTTTATTGCTTTCGAGTCCGAAAGTCAAACTTTGTTTGACTTTCTGCGTTGACCAGTTTATGGTCAATGCGAAGTTCGTTTGAACTTCGCAACGTGATTGTAATCACGATGGTTATAGTCCTTTGGGACTATGCCTACTGATTACCACGTTGTCTAGGGTCGTAGGGTAAGCGATCTGATAAATCGCTTATACCTTCGAACCCGACCCATTTGGTCGATCATTAGGATCCGACCAAATATATTAGGTGACCATAGTAGGTAGGGAATAACCTTCCGAGGTTATACCTTATGGTCACGACGTTTAAGTAGTTGTATTATAGGTAGTTTATATGCCTTAGGTAAATTACCAAAATACCCCTTTGATGCCAAAATTCATTATAAACATATGTGACATAACTTTTGACATCTAAACTGATTTGGCGACAATATTAGGCATGGTAAGGGATATTCTACTTGTCATAGGACTAGTTAGGCGGTCCGAACGCGTTTCACGCGAACGACACGTTAAAGTAGCATAGGCTACCTAAACGGGTCGTAATGGGTTGTAAGCACTTATGTTAGGTTTCATTTAGTATGTAGGCTTTGTTAAACCATATTACACGAGTCTCCACACTCGTTTGGTTTACGAACCCTCATTCTATCCGATCCTCCGATATAGGTCCGGTTTATTAACATAGTTACCTATATTAGGTGTCGTTTGATTACGAGATCTCTAGCATTGCTTGGTGGTTATCTTAGGGCTACTGAACAATCTCAAGTGAGTACATAGACCCCTCTTTTACTGTTTTCCAAACTGTTTTGGGGTGAAACACATGTGCCTACTTGTTACATTCATGCTTTCCTGTTTTCACATCATATACCTGCTATGTTCGTTAGTACATTATAGTACATGATTTCATTACATTTCATGCTATGTATGCCCATTGTGTGCGTACTTAGTACATCGTTTTACATTACATTTCATGCTATGTATGCCCATTGTGTGCATTACTTAGTACATTGTTTTACATTACATTTATGCTATGTATGTCCATTACGTGCATACTTAGTACATTGTTTTACATTGCATTTTGTTGCATATGCTCATCCAGCATATGAACACATTATACTACATTTTGAACCGTTGTAACCATTTGATTATATGAACCGTTTGTAACTGTTGAACCGTGTGAACCGTTTGTGACTGTTGAACCGTGTGAACCGTTTGTATCTGTTGACATGATTTACATTTGACAATAGACATTTGACTATACATAAACATTTCTACAATTGTTAAACATTACATCTTGGTGGTTTGGTTTGAGTAAGTGATTTAAGTAATGAGGCGTGTGTAATATGATACAAGCATGGTGGATACGCCGCTGGTACTTCCTATATATAAGTGTTTGTATGATATTACATATCGTAGCGTTATTTGAAATCATTTCAATTTGAGACATATAACATTTTATATAAATAACATACTTTTCACAAGACATTGTTTACAAACAACTTATCTTATACAAACTCATTTTACATGGTTATTCATTTAACCATACATTATTCTTTTATCTATACATATCATCTGAACTTATTGATTTTCAAACGATTTACAAGACAAAGCAAATTACAAGGTTCATGACTAAACATTTTCTCAAACATAAGTCATGAATCCTATTTTCACAAAACCTATGTATCTCACAGGCATTTTTATGCTGACGTACCTATTTTCACATGTGTTTTCAGGAGATGATGCATAGGACTTATCAAGACATACTTAGGCGGACCTGTGCCTTAGTGACTTAAAACGAGACAAGAACTAGTTAATTTATGTTATGTACTCTTTGGTTATTGTTTAAAACAATGTAAACTTTCATGTTTGATTAATAAAACGAAACTTCAATTTCCATGGTTATGAAACATTAATTCTGTTACAACACTCCCCGATGTTTCCGCCACGTTTTGTATGTTCTACGTGGTCGGGGTGTGACATGATACACTAGCCAGATCAGTTAAAATGATTAAAGAAGAAAGTGTTGAAAATGATAAAGCCTCAAAACTTGCAAAAGCAACACTTTTTGATAAACAAGTGGAAGTTAATTTTCATATTGACACAATCGCATCATTAAAGAAAGAATTGGAATTGACTAAAATTGAAAATGAGCGAATTGATAAGAAATTGATGAGCTATGGTGCTTCGTCCTATGTTCTTGAACAAATTGTTCCACAACAGCTCAATGCTACATCGGTCTTTAACAGTGTTCCACCCCTAATGTGGAATCATTATACTAAAAAGTATCCAGATGGGGTGGAAGCTGCTTTGAATCTCAAATTGAGATCAATCGAGGATGAATTGCCTGAGAGCATTGATGTTACATTCTCTGCATCCGACACAGACAACGAGTCACAGGTCATCAAGACTGTTGTCGATCAGGTGTTAGATGAAGAGAGTGATAACTCTGAGGTTGAAGTTATGAAATCTCAATCTGAGAAGTCTGTTACTGATTCTGAAAACGAGGATAATTTTTTAGATCATTTCATACCGAAATCAGACAAGAGTGTCACACCCTGGCTTTGCGGAAGCGTGGTTAATTTGGTGTGACTTCTTAATACCATAGCTTAACCATAACAAAGCTATATGAAATAAAAACCATGCAAGATCATCCATTCGATTAAGTTTTAAAAACCAAATACAATAACATTGTCTTGACGGAAACACCTCCTAACGACATAAACATTGTTTAACAACATAACATAAGCATAGTTTAAGGGCTGTGACTTGTCCAGGAAAGAGCCACATTCCCTAAACCCGGATGACCTCGTAACTAGTGCAGCGGGAAAACGTGCCATACCGCGCCAGATCTGTTAATTTCCTGAAATACATGTAAGTTGAAAAATCAACAATAATGTTGAGCGAGTTCATGTGTAAGTGAGTAAGTAAAACCTTTGTAAAGATGTCTGTTCGTATGAAAATTCCTGGTATGTAGCAAATAAGGAAAAAGAGATCACCATTGGGTTGCAAAGCCAATGATATGTGTGAAGTGCAAGTAGGAAGACTCAAACCTAGCGTATTTGGCGATGGGTACAAAGTCACCACCTGGTCCATTATGCGGGCTCAGGGGTTGGGCTCGCTACACCCAGATAGATCTACCGCTTACGTCCCTCGGTTCCTACAATGAGGATTAATGGTCTCCAGTTCCCGCCTACCCACTCACATGATCTAAGTAGTAAACCTCCTTACGCTAACCATACCATGTATAAAGTACTTGTAATCAAAGTAACATGTATTTCACCCCCGCAGTTAAGAAAACTGAAAACAGTTAGAGAAAAGGGGGACATGAACTCACAGTGGTGCGTCTCTACCAAGTATGCCTCCAAATCAATCAGCTGTATGACGACCTACACGTGCTAACTCTATTAGACGGATGGCCGTGCCTTAGCTTTATGGTTTAAGTTTTTGGGAAATAGTTAGGCAACTATTTCGTGTTTACATTCTGTATACTTGGTAGTTATTCTCCTCCCCAAGGATGGGGGATTTAATACATGTGTGTTCGTAACATTCAGATTTCACTATTAAGTCTCACTTAATATATTTTATTTCCAACTCCAAAATATAAATATTCTTCCCAAAAATATTATATTTTAATACATGTGATTTCCCAAAATAATACTTAGTAATATTATTTTTACTCTAAAAATAATATTTACGTATTTCACAAAATAATCATAAACACTTATACAAGTGATGTTGTGAAAGAAGAATATATACCAAATATATATATGTATCACGTTTTATTTTGTGAAAAATCCCACCTCCGATGTTCTGTAAATATAGTTGTGGCGAAATTCATAGTTGAAAACAAGTCGACAAGTATCTCTAACACTTATAGTGAAAATAATTCTAAGTGTTAGGTTTTTAGAAAAATTTCGCCAGAGTTTCCTCTGTAACTGGAGGTGGCCACGCTTTCAAGCGTATCATTTTCTTTTATAAATCAAACCAACAATTTTTATCATTCATTCAAAACAATGTTCAAACCACAAACTAGTCAAAATATATATATAAATCGCATAAACTTCATGAACTGGTGATTTATCCAAACTGTGAAGTAAATCTCATTACTTTTAGTGGATCTATATATAAAACAATCCGATTTTGTAAAAACCTCGTTTTTATGGAAGTTCCGTCTTTACAACTTCTCGTCAACTTTTACAAAAATAGTTATTTTGTCGAAACTTTGTGTTACACAAGTGTTTACACACTTGTGTGTTCTAAAAACCATTCTGGTTAGTGTAAGATCCGTTTTTAGAAAGCATGATTTCTTTAACGCTTGGTCCTTTGAAAATACCACTTGCAGATACGTAGATCTGCTAGTTTTAAACACTATTCCACAAGTAAAACATTTTTACACAAGTTCATGATTCGTGTGTGGTAGAGCTTCACCCTTTAACCCTTGTTCTATTCAAAACAACCTTATGTCATGATCCAAGAACATGACTAAACCGGGTTAAATGATGATCCGAGCTACCACAACATAGATCGGGTCCAAATAATCACACAATTTGATTACTACAACATTTACACAACTAGTGAGCTTTTAACCACCATTTTTCATGTTTTTAGTAGACTTTAATGCACCATTTTGTAAGATTTCGAGTTTTAATCATTACACCACATATTAACCGCTTTAGATTAGTTCAAGATAGGGATTTAAACATCATACCACTAGCTCGAGGCTAGGGAAGAATCTATGCGCAAATGAGGTGGATAAAAGCTAGAGAAAGAGGTCCTTCAAACTCCGAGTGCACCAAGCCTCCTAATACGTGATCCTTAACACTTGTGTGAACTTGAAATGGCAAGATCAAAGCTTGACAATGGTTGTGTGTTCAAGGGGTGTTTGGCCGTAGCTTCTTAGAGAGAGAGGGAGAGTTAAGTTGTGAGTTTTGAGGTGTTAAGTGAATGGTGGGTTAAGTGTTGATTTTATAGATAATTCACATGAATATTATCCAAAGGTTTATGTGCTAGCTAGATACTAAACACAAGTAATTAAATAATCAATTGAAGGACAAAGTATGTCCCCCACATGGGGACGGTTTCTAAAGGGGGGGGGGGGGGTCTAGTCCAATTCCAACTAGTAGTTAAGTATATAGTTAGGTTAACCTAGTTAAGTTTAGGGATTAACCCGGTTACTAGTGTGTAGCGTGTTACAACGGGCGTTAGGGTATTCAGGGACCCTAACAGGCTCAGAAAAAGATAAACAATGAAAATGACAATATTTTCATGTTCCGGGTAAAGTCCGGTTGTTCGGTTGGATAGTAATCCGTTAAAGCGCTTAACAAAGCTTTAAAGTGTCGTTAATACCCTTTTTAGTGACACAACTCATTTCTGACACTTTGGAAAGTGTCTAGTAATATTTTTCTCATGTTTTGGCACTTTATTAGTTAGCTAAAAGCTGAATTATTATGTAAAGTGCTGAATTTTGTGCTTAGAGCACGTTTTAGGCACATCCAGTCATTGTAACTTATTCCTAGAGACGCAGTTCTACAACCCTTGTATCCCTACACTCACCACTAGTGTAGTAAAATATTTCTGGCTCATACAGGCCTTAGAGGCAGTGTTTGCCTGATGCTGGCTTTATCAGCATGTTCAATAGGTTATCCGTTATAGTGCTACTGTGCTTTTTGTGCATCATGTTTGTCACTAAGGTTCAGCATGTAAATAATGTAGTGACAGTAAGTAAAGTATGATGCAAGTAAGTACATGTATCAGTATTCACGTAGCAGTTTATTCACAAGTTCAAGCAAGCACAGTAATTAAGCAGTAATTAATTATTAATTAAGTCGTACGGATACCTGGTTTAGTGAGGGTTGTCACATTCTCCCCCCGTTAAATAAATTTCGTCCTGAAATTTAAGTTCTGCTACTATATGCAGGGTTCTTAGGAAATAAGTGGGGGTATTTCTCTTTCATCCGGTCCTCACGCTCCCAGGTGTATTCAGGACCGTGTCTGGCATTCCAACGAACTTTGACGAGCTTGACACTGCTCCGGCGGGTCTTGTTTACTTTCCAATCCGTAACCTCAACCGGTTCTTCAACGAAATGGAGCGTGTCGTCAACATGAATCTCGTCGATGGGAATGGCAATGTCATCTTGAGTTGGACTTTTCTTCAGGTTGGATACATGAAATGTATCGTGAACAGAATGGAGTTCAGCAGGTAAGTCCAACTTGTATGCTACTAGTCCTATTCTTTCCAAAATTCTGAAAGGACCAATGTAGCGCGGATTTAACTTCCCACGCTTTCCGAAGCGTGCCACACCCTTCCAGGGTGAAACTTTCAATAAAACCATTTCTCCCACTTGAAATTCCACGTGTTTTCGGTTTGTATCCGCATAAGCCTTCTGTCTGTGGCGAGCTGCTTCGATGCGTTTAAGAATCTGCGCAATCCTGTCTGTCGTCTCTTAGACGATTTCGGGACCAGCAAGCTGCTTATCACCTGCGTCAGCCCAGCATAGGGGTGATCGGCACTTGCGTCCGTAAAAGGGCTTCAAATGGCGTGACACCAATACTGGTGTGGTAGCTGTTGTTGTATGAAAATTCGACCAAAGGCAAATGCTTATCCCAGCTACCGCCCAAATCCATAACACACGCTCTCAGCATGTCTTCCAAAGTCTGTATCATTCGCTCGCTTTGACCGACAGTTTGCGGATGAAACGCAGTGCTCAGATTCAATTGTGAGCCAAAGGCTTCTTGGAAGGATTGCCATATTCTTGACACAAACCTTCCGTCTCTATCAGAGATGATCGAGAGAGGCACTCCATGACGTGCGACGATCTCTCTCATGTATATTTCGGCCAACTTGCTCGTATTATCCTTCTCTCTGATAGGTAAGAAGTGTGCTGACTTCGTTAATCGATCCACTATTACCCAAATAGTGTCATGACCTCTTGGCGTCCTTGGCAACTTTGTAACAAAATCCATTGAGATTTGTTCCCATTTCCACTTGGGAATCTCAGGTTGTTGCAGAAGTCCTGAAGGCTTCTGGTATTCCGCTTTAACCTTAGCGCATGTTAAACATTTGCTCACATAAACAGCAACATCGCCTTTCATCCTAGGCCACCAATAATAATCTTTGAGATCCTGGTACATCTTATCCGCTCCAGGGTGGATAGAGTACCGCGACTTGTGAGCTTCATCGAAAATAACCTCACTTAAACCTCCAAACAAAGGAACCCAAATCCTTTTCTCAAAACATGACGTTCCTTCCTTGTTTGGTACCAGTAGCTTCTCCATCCCATGGAGATATTCTTCTTCAAGGTTTCCTTCCTTGAGAGCTTCTTTCTGCGCGGCACGAATGCGCAAGGAAAGATCGGTTCGGATAATCATTTCTAAAGCCCTAACCCTTATGGGCTTGATCCTCTCCTTTCGACTTAGGGCATCGGCGACCACGTTCGCCTTCCCTGGATGGTACTTTATCTCGCAGTCGTAATCATTCAACAATTCAACCCATCGTCTTTGCCTCATATTCAGCTCCTTCTGATTGAATATGTGTTGTAGGCTCTTGTGATCTGTGAAGATTGTACACTTTGTACCATAGAGGTAGTGTCTCCATATCTTTAATGCAAGAACCACTGCGCCTAGCTCCAAATCGTGCGTTGTATAGTTCTTTTCGTGCACTTTCAATTGGCGTGATGCGTAAGCAATAACCTTTTGGCGTTGCATTAGCACACAACCCAATCCTTGACGCGAAGCGTCACAGTATACCACAAAATCATCTGTACCTTCCGGTAGTGCTAAGATTGGCGCATGGCAGAGCTTATCCTTCAATACCTGGAACGCTTCTTCCTGTTTGATTCCCCAATCAAACTTCTTATCTTTCTGCGTGAGGAGCGTCAATGGTTGAGCGATTTTTGAAAAATCCTCAATGAACCTTCGATAGTAGCCAGCCAAACCCAAGAATTGTCGAATCTCGGTTGGCGTCTTAGGCGTTTCCCAATTCTTGATCGCTTCGATCTTTGTGGGATCAACATGGATTCCATTTCCATTAACCACATGTCCAAGAAATTGGACTTCATGTAGCCAAAACTCGCACTTAGAGAATTTGGCGTACAGCTGTTCTTTCTTTAGCAGCTCCAAAATAGCTCTTAGATGCTATTCGTGCTCAGTCTTTGTCCTTGAATAAATCAAGATGTCGTCGATAAACACAATCACGAACTTGTCCAAGTACGGCTTGCAAACTCTATTCATCAAGTCCATAAAGACTGCAGGTGCGTTTGTCAACCCAAACGGCATAACAAGGAACTCGTAGTGTCCATAACGAGTTCTGAAGGCTGTCTTTGGGATACTCTCCTCTTGTATCCTTATCTGATGGTATCCAGATCGTAAATCGATCTTTGAGTAAAAGCTTTGAACCTTGCAGTTGATCGAATAAGTCATCGATCCTCGGCAGGGGATACCTATTCTTGATAGTCAACTTGTTCAACTCCCGGTAGTCGATGCACATATGAAAACTACCGTCTTTCTTCTTAACAAACAGGACCGGAGCTCCCCAAGGTGAGAAGCTTGGTCTGATGAATCCTTTGTCTAGCAACTCTTGAAGTTGTGTTGACAATTCCTGCCTCTCAGGTGGTTCAGGTCTATAAAGTGACCTAGCTACAGGCGCGGCGCCTAGAATCAAATTGAAGCCAAAATTCGACTTGTCGTCCAGGAGATTACGCCGGCAAGTCTTCGAGGAAGACTTCAGGGTATACTCCGATCACGGGGGTATCGTTAAGTTTTAGTTCTTCGGCTCCCTTGTCCCCGATATGAGCCAGGAAACAACACATCCTTCCCACAACAACTTTCGAGCCCTAAGTAATTTGTGATCGGCGGTGGCGTTTCTTGCTTCGTGAGTCACAATTATTCCTTCATTCGACATCGAGGTGCGGATAACAACCTCCGCTCGATCGCTTTCCAACTAATACATCCTATTACCACGTTGAAGCTTCCAAACTCAATTGGCAATAGATCTAGCGTAAACTTACGCTCTCCGGGTCCTATCGTGCCGATTCCAGTTACTGCGTTGGCTTCCACTAGCTTCCCCTAAGCTAGTTATAATGAGTACTGGAATAACTACTCACTCGCTATGTAAACCAATTATGTCCTTGAACACTAGAATTGCGAATCGTAAAATTTGCAACAGTAGTTGGCAATACAGATGCATAATATTGAGTAATATGGGACGTACCGCTATCCATGCTTGGATCTCTGGCGTGCCTCCCTAGCTCCGATGGGGAGCTTTCATCCTTGCGCCTGATTATTTTTCGGGCAATATTTTCTGAAATGCTTTTTGCTTCCACAGTTTAAACATCCTCGAGCACGCTTCTGTTTATCACTCATTCTGCCTCGACAATTATCATTGTCGTTGTCCCCTTCGTGATTCTCACTACCGTCTTGGCCCCCATTACTATGTTCAGTATTTTGCCAACAAGTTTCCTTGACATGTCCCACCTTGCCACAGTTACCACAGTTTCCATATTTGCATCGCCCGACATGATAACGTAAACAATTGTCGCACTTAGGTAGGATACCCTTGTAATCTTTTCCCTTTTTGGCCTTCTTCTTGTTACTTACCCGAGTAACCATCTTGAAATTTGCGAGCTTCCTCTTGTTATCCCCAGATGCCTTTATAGCAGTCTCCTTTTTCTCCTCCGCAGTGGAAAATTCTCCTCGTCTAACTGCTTCTTCCGTGAGTGCTATGCTTATGTTGATAGCCTCGGTGATCGTTGAGGGTTTTGATGTTGTTACCAGGCTTAGAATCTGAGGTGCCAATCCCCTTATGAACTGTTCGATTCTCTTAAACTCCGGTGTCCCCAGGAGTAAGGCAACCTGTGATAATTCGTTAAATCTCTGCACATACTCTGCTATCTTCGGTCCTTTCATTTTCAAGTTCCACAGTTTTGTCTCCAATCTCTGGACTTCTGCCCTCGAGCAATATCTTTCACGCATCATATTTTTCAGTTCGTCCCACGTCATAGCATGCGCAGAGGTCTCGCCCATCGTCCGAATTTGATGGTTCCACCATGACAGAGCCTCATCCATCAATAGTCCAGTTATATACTTGACTTGATGTTCGTGGTCACATTGGCTCAATCATAAGACAGAATCTGTCTTTTCAACCTAGCGCACGAAGGCTAAGGCACCTCCGGTGCCGTCGAACTCTCGAGGTTTGTGGTCTAAGAACTGCTTGTAGGTGCAGCCGTTGGGGGGGTTATTTCCTGAGGTACCTTTGCTGCAATCGGAGCGATGGGCCTCGTGCTGTGCTATAGCTGTGGCAATTATCTTTTGAAGTTCTGCCTCCGAGGTGGGTATGCGCATCTTGCGTCTTGGTGGCATCTTCTAAAAGATGTTTCACGTAGGTTAGGTCATAGCGAGTAAAGTGTACGTATGTATTCAACAATATCACATAACATCTCCTGCTATGAATAAATCAACCACATAACATCTCATGTCATAGAACATAAACAGTGGATCAATCATTACAAGTGATGAGAATACTGCGATTGCATTGCCATAAATCGAGACCACAATATAAGGTTTGCAAGTACACAACTGTATCATACAACATCAATGACTTAGTAGGGGACGACCCTAGACAAGTCGTGAGATCGCTGGACGTATTCAGGAATCTTTGGTTCGTCCATCCTCAAATTCCAGAATTTCACCTCAAGCTTTTGGATTCCAGCCTTAGAACAGTATTTCTTCTTCATCATTTCCTTGAGCTCGTCCCAGCTCAGTGCATAAGCAGCATCTGTACCAAGGGTCTGAACCTGGAGGTTCCACCATGAGAGTGTGTCATCTAGAATTAACCCCGAGACATAGGTAACCTTCTCTTTGAGGCGAACAGTTACTCATTCTTAGAATGGGGTCAGTCTTTTCGGACCAACGAACAAATGCAACGTCGCCTCCCATTCCGTCAAAGTTCAAAGGCTTGCAGTTCAGGAACTGCTTATAGGTGCAGTCAGTTGGGGGGTTATTTCCAGTAGTGACATTGCTGTGCTTAAAGCGGAGGGCTTTACGTCGTGCAGTCGCCTGTGAGACGCGCTCTTGCAGCTCGGCTTCTGTCCTTGGCAACGTACTGGTGTTTGTGTCACGTCTGGGTGACATTCTCTTCTGTCGAAGTGGTATGAAGCGGGCTAGACAACATTTCAGTTGTCTATGAGATACATATAGCAACATAAGCCATCATGTAATCACCCAATTTCACACGCAAATATACTCAATGTATGAGTGGGAAAAAAAAAATTCTGAGCCTTCACATAGGCTTGCCAATTTGGCTTGTTGCTTTTAATAGAATGAACTCGAGGCTACACCGCCTCGCCTTGGTCATTCGTGTTTTAGATATTCCCGGCTACATTGGTTTTCATTAGCTTGACCCGCAGAGTCCACCAGGATTTCTGTGCACTACAAGTCGTTATTACGTGGGCCCCCGTAATAATAAATTGTCTTGCACAGTTACCCCAAATTTTCTCTCGTCCAAGCAGACGATCAATCAAGGAGCAACAGCAGGTGCATCGGCATGAACAGGGTCATGCTCCAATGCGGGGTCAGGAGCAACGCCTGGCTCAGGGGCCACGGCTGGCTCCGGATCAAAAACTCCATCTCAAGATCAGCTGGATCAACAAACACAGGGGGTTACAGGATCCTCCAAGGGCTGGTCTAAGTGTATGAACTCAAGGTCATGGTCTGGATCAAAACCAGGTGGAAGAACAAGATCACCCTCAATACTGTGATCAAACTCAAAGCTGGGTGCGGGAACCGGTGCAGCTGATGATGCTGTATCAGGGTCGGCGTCGTGTGAATGGTGCTGCACTCCCTGTATATGCGAAAATGCGGATGTCAGAAACTTAAATGAGTCTGGGACAGGGGAATGGGCATGAGTTTCCCCTGCAGGAGCGTCCGCATGCAGTAGGCTGATACCAGCAGCATTAGGGCCCTGCCCTCGAATGGGTCCTCCTCTAGTAGATCGTTATCGTCGTCAGAGGCCACGTCAGGGGGGGGGGGGCATATCAACAGCAGGATAAGCGGCAAGGGGGCAAATTCCCAACAAGATGGCCATCAGTAGGCTCTGCTACGACTTCAGGCAGCGCAAAAGGGCTGAAAGTCGTCATTGTCTGTGCCGGTAGTATCGGAAATGTACACCTCGTGCTTCGATGAAACTATGTCGTCTGATATTATGGCCATGGGATTCGTAGTGCCCATCTTTCTAGTACATGATGAAAGCATGACGTTTGTAACACAAACACATATACGTATAATAATCAATCATATAATCATATAAACATGTTAGTCAATCAAATAATTCTCCTAGTCCCACTAGCCTCCCAGTCTCCTAGACTGACATTCCTAGTCCCACTAGCCAAATTCTTCCCAGTCTCTAAGACTGCTCTATCATCTACCTCGACCTCTTAGATCGAGCCTCGGCCTCTAAGACCGAGCCTCAGCCTCCAAGACTGAGCCTACTCTTCCTAGTCTTACTAGCCATCTACCTCGATTTCTTAGATCGAGCCTCGGTCTCTAAGACCGAGCCTCAGCCTCCAAGACTGAGCCTACTCTTCCTAGTCCAACTAGCCAACTACCTCGATCTCTCAGACCGAGCCTCGGCCTCCAAGACCGAGCCTCAGCCTTTCCGGACTGAGCCTAAAAATAATGAATAAAATGTGCTCAACATTTGTTTGTAAAAAGTGTTGGATCTGGACTTAAGTGGTATGCAGAAAAATGTTTTCGTGAGAGCCCTAGTGATCATAGTCTAGACTCGAGAAGGAATCCTAGTTCGCTATGATCAGAGCTCTGATACCAAGCTGTCACACCCTGGCTTTGCGGAAGCGTGGTTAATTTGGTGTGACTTCTTAATACCAGCTTAACCATAACAAAGCTATATGAAATAAAAACCATGCAAGATCATCCATTCGAATAAGTTTTAAAAACCAAATACAATAACATTGTCTTGACGGAAACACCTCCTAACGACATAAACATTGTTTAACAACATAACATAAGCATAGTTTAAGGGCTGTGACTTGTCCAGGAAAGAGCCACATTCCCTAAACCCGGATGACCTCGTAACTAGTGCAGCGGGAAAACGTGCCATACCGCGCCATATCTGTTAATTTCCTGAAATACATGTAAGTTGAAAAATCAACAATAATGTTGAGCGAGTTCATGTGTAAGTGAGTAAGTAAAACCTTTGTAAAGATGTCTGTTCGTATGAAAATTCCTGGTATGTAGCAAATAAGGAAAAAGAGATCACCATTGGGTTGCAAAGCCAATGATATGTGTGAAGTGCAAGTAGGAAGACTCAAACCTAGCGTATTTGGCGATGGGTACAAAGTCACCACCTGGTCCATTATGCGGGCTCAGGGGTTGGGCTCGCTACACCCAGATAGATCTACCGCTTACGTCCCTCGGTTCCTACAATGAGGATTAATGGTCTCCAGTTCCCGCCTACCCACTCACATGATCTAAGTAGTAAACCTCCTTACGCTAACCATACCATGTATAAAGTACTTGTAATCAAAGTAACATGTATTTCACCCCCGCAGTTAAGAAAACTGAAAACAGTTAGAGAAAAGGGGGACATGAACTCACAGTGGTGCGTCTCTACCAAGTATGCCTCCAAATCAATCAGCTGTATGACGACCTACACGTGCTAACTCTATTAGACGGATGGCCGTGCCTTAGCTTTATGGTTTAAGTTTTTGGGAAATAGTTAGGCAACTATTTCGTGTTTACATTCTGTATACTTGGTAGTTATTCTCCTCCCCAAGGATGGGGGATTTAATACATGTGTGTTCGTAACATTCAGATTTCACTATTAAGTCTCACTTAATATATTTTATTTCCAACTCCAAAATATAAATATTCTTCCCAAAAATATTATATTTTAATACATGTGATTTCCCAAAATAATACTTAGTAATATTATTTTTACTCTAAAAATAATATTTACGTATTTCACAAAATAATCATAAACACTTATACAAGTGATGTTGTGAAAGAAGAATATATACCAAATATATATATGTATCACGTTTTATTTTGTGAAAAATCCCACCTCCGATGTTCTGTAAATATAGTTGTGGCGAAATTCATAGTTGAAAACAAGTCGACAAGTATCTCTAACACTTATAGTGAAAATAATTCTAAGTGTTAGGTTTTTAGAAAAATTTCGCCAGAGTTTCCTCTGTAACTGGAGGTGGCCACGCTTTCAAGCGTATCATTTTCTTTTATAAATCAAACCAACAATTTTTATCATTCATTCAAAACAATGTTCAAACCACAAACTAGTCAAAATATATATATAAATCGCATAAACTTCATGAACTGGTGATTTATCCAAACTGTGAAGTAAATCTCATTACTTTTAGTGGATCTATATATAAAACAATCCGATTTTGTAAAAACCTCGTTTTTATGGAAGTTCCGTCTTTACAACTTCTCGTCAACTTTTACAAAAATAGTTATTTTGTCGAAACTTTGTGTTACACAAGTGTTTACACACTTGTGTGTTCTAAAAACCATTCTGGTTAGTGTAAGATCCGTTTTTAGAAAGCATGATTTCTTTAACGCTTGGTCCTTTGAAAATACCACTTGCAGATACGTAGATCTGCTAGTTTTAAACACTATTCCACAAGTAAAACATTTTTACACAAGTTCATGATTCGTGTGTGGTAGAGTTTCACCCTTTAACCCTTGTTCTATTCAAAACAACCTTATGTCATGATCCAAGAACATGACTAAACCGGGTTAAATGATGATCCGAGCTACCACAACATAGATCGGGTCCAAATAATCACACAATTTGATTACTACAACATTTACACAACTAGTGAGCTTTTAACCACCATTTTTCATGTTTTTAGTAGACTTTAATGCACCATTTTGTAAGATTTCGAGTTTTAATCATTACACCACATATTAACCGCTTTAGATTAGTTCAAGATAGGGATTTAAACATCATACCACTAGCTCGAGGCTAGGGAAGAATCTACGCGCAAATGAGGTGGATAAAAGCTAGAGAAAGAGGTCCTTCAAACTCCGAGTGCACCAAGCCTCCTAATACGTGATCCTTAACACTTGTGTGAACTTGAAATGGCAAGATCAAAGCTTGACAATGGTTGTGTGTTCAAGGGGTGTTTGGCCGTAGCTTCTTAGAGAGAGAGAGGGAGAGTTAAGTTGTGAGTTTTGAGGTGTTAAGTGAATGGTGGGTTAAGTGTTGATTTTATAGATAATTCACATGAATATTATCCAAAGGTTTATGTGCTAGCTAGATACTAAACACAAGTAATTAAATAATCAATTGAAGGACAAAGTATATCCCCCACATGGGGACGGTTTCTAAAGGGGGGGGGGGGGTCTAGTCCAATTCCAACTAGTAGTTAAGTATATAGTTAGGTTAACCTAGTTAAGTTTAGGGATTAACCCGGTTACTAGTGTGTAGCGTGTTACAACGGGCGTTAGGGTATTCAGGGACCCTAACAGGCTCAGAAAAAGATAAACAATGAAAATGACAATATTTTCATGTTCCGGGTAAAGTCCGGTTGTTCGGTTGGATAGTAATCCGTTAAAGCGCTTAACAAAGCTTTAAAGTGTCGTTAATACCCTTTTTAGTGACACAACTCATTTCTGACACTTTGGAAAGTGTCTAGTAATATTTTTCTCATGTTTTGGCACTTTATTAGTTAGCTAAAAGCTGAATTATTATGTAAAGTGCTGAATTTTGTGCTTAGAGCACGTTTTAGGCACATCCAGTCATTGTAACTTATTCCTAGAGACGCAGTTCTACAACCCTTGTATCCCTACACTCACCACTAGTGTAGTAAAATATTTCTGGCTCATACAGGCCTTAGAGGCAGTGTTTGCCTGATGCTGGCTTTATCAGCATGTTCAATAGGTTATCCGTTATAGTGCTACTGTGCTTTTTGTGCATCATGTTTGTCACTAAGGTTCAGCATGTAAATAATGTAGTGACAGTAAGTAAAGTATGATGCAAGTAAGTACATGTATCAGTATTCACGTAGCAGTTTATTCACAAGTTCAAGCAAGCACAGTAATTAAGCAGTAATTAATTATTAATTAAGTCGTACGGATACCTGGTTTAGTGAGGGTTGTCACATTCTCCCCCCGTTAAATAAATTTCGTCCCGAAATTTAAGTTCTGCTACTAGATGCAGGGTTCTTAGGAAATAAGTGGGGGTATTTCTCTTTCATCCGGTCCTCACGCTCCAAGGTGTATTCAGGACCGTGTCTGGCATTCCAACGAACTTTGACGAGCTTGACACTGCTCCGGCGGGTCTTGTTTACTTTCCAATCCGTAACCTCAACCGGTTCTTCAACGAAATGGAGCGTGTCGTCAACATGAATCTCGTCGATGGGAATGGCAATGTCATCTTGAGTTGGACTTTTCTTCAGGTTGGATACATGAAATGTATCGTGAACAGAATGGAGTTCAGCAGGTAAGTCCAACTTGTATGCTACTAGTCCTATTCTTTCCAAAATTCTGAAAGGACCAATGTAGCGCGGATTTAACTTCCCACGCTTTCCGAAGCGTGCCACACCCTTCCAGGGTGAAACTTTCAATAAAACCATTTCTCCCACTTGAAATTCCACGTGTTTTCGGTTTGGATCCGCATAGGCCTTCTTTCTGTGGCGAGCTGCTTCGATGGTTCTTCCGTTGCTAACCCTTTAAACTTTGGCAAACTTTGAAGTGCGGTAGTTCTAACCTCAAAAGTCCTTCCATCCAGATCATGAGGAATCACCACCGGTGAAGGATTATTAGTGATAACTGGTTTAAAATGAGCTTCGATCCCCCACACCGCATCTTGAAGATGTCTTCGTGGAGCACCCAATGGTACTCTTGGTCGACCCATTTGCCCTTGCATCGGCCCTTGAGGTGCAAACAGTTGTTGCATTTGTGGTTGTTGCACCGGCCTTTAGAATTGGGGTTGTTGATATTGAGGACGAACTTTGTCACACCCCGACCGCGTAAAACAACAAATCATGGCAGAAACGTCGGGGAGTGTTGTAACAGAATCATTGTTTCATAACACATGGATTGAAGTTCTGATTTATTGAATTGAATGTATTACATTACATTAAAATTAGAAACAAGACATGAACAAATAGACTTTCATTGTTATTAAGTCACTAAGGCCTTGTCCGTTCCTATGTGAGCATGCAACAATATCATCATCAAACATCACCAACTATGGTACCTGAAACACATGTGAAAATACGTCAGCATAAAAATGCTGGCGAGTACATAGGTTTTATGTGAGTGTCAGATTCATGGCTCGTTTACATATTGCAATACCTCGAAAATCTTGTTTTGAAAAGTATATAGTATTGCAATATTGTTAACCAACTCAAATCTAGTTGGTTATAGTTTATAAAATCTCGTAGCCATGAATCTTACTCAAAACATTTGTTTAAGTAACCCAAATTGTAAATCATTTTTGAAATAAAACTCCAATGTTTTATTTTGTTAGAAAAACCTTGTAATATAACTTTATTCTGATAACCTTGCCCAAGTGATCTGGATAACGCAACGATATATAATGTGTGAAAAGCACTTATATATAGGAAGTACCAGCGGCGTATCCACCATGCTTTTAACACATTACCCATGCCCCGTTACCTAATCACTTCCCTAACCCAATGGTTCAAACAGATTCAAACGGTTCACATAAATCAATCAGTTTCAAACGGTTCACATAATCAATCAGTTTCAAACGGTTCACATAATCAAACATTTTCAACGGTTCAAACAGTTCAAAATGTAAAACAATGTTTCCATATTCTGGGTGAACAAATGCAACAAAAGGTAATATAGGAAAATCAATGTGCTAGCATGCTAAGTGAACATACCTAGCAAAACATAATGAAATCATCTACTATGTGCGTAATAATGAAATAGCAAGTATATGATATAAAAGCGTGATAAGCATGAAAGTAACAAGTAGGCACATATGTTTCACCCCAAAACAGTTTAAAACGGTAAAAGAGGGGACTATGTACTCACTTGAGGATGCTTAGAAGTCTTGACTAACAACCAAGCAAAGCTAGAGGGATCACGGAAATCAAACGGCACCTAATATAGGTAACTATGTTAATAATCAGGACCTAAATCGGAAGATCGGATAGGATGAGGTTTCGTAAACCAAATGAGTGTTGGAACTCATATGATATGGTTTAACGAACCCTACATACTAAAACGAAACCTATCCTAAGTGCTTTCGACCCGTTACGACCCATTAAGGTAGCCTACGCCACTTTAAAACGTCGTTCGCGCAAAGCGCGTTCGTGACGTCTAACTAGTCCTATGACAAGTATTATATGCCTAAACATGTTTAAATATATTGCATAATCAGTTAAGTGACAAATGTTTATGTTACATATGCTTAAAATCCAATTATGCATGAAAAGGGCATTTTGGTCATTTACCTAAGGCATATAAACTACCTATCATACAACTACTTAAACTATGTGACCATAAGGTATAACCTCGGAAGGTTATTCCCTATACAACTATGGTCACTAAACATGCTTGGTCGGATCCTAATGATCGACCAAACGGGTCGAGTTCGAAAGTCTAAGCGGTGGTTTAGACCGCTTGACTTACGACTCTAAACAAGCACAAAACTAAAAGTGATGAGCTAAACATGTTGGAACATGTTTAACTAAGTTAGAAAACAGGTTTTGATATCAAAACAAAGGGTTTCGATACCCAAGAGTAGTTTGGTTGCAAAATGCGCATAAATACGCATTTTGACCGAAACTATGACTCGTCACTATGCCTAATCAACGTGGTAATCAATAGGTATAGTCACAAGGGACTATAACCATCGTGATTACGCTCACGTTGCAAAGTTCAACCGAACTTTGTGTTGACCAAAGACTGGTCAAAGCAGAAAGTCAAACACTGTTTGACTTTCATTCTCGAAAAGCAATAAAAGAACGAAAGAAGCTTACAAAGGGTCCATGCTAGGGAGAACTTGATCTATAACACTCAGGTATGAAGCAAAGGCTTCAACTTAGAGCATTAAAATGATCAAGGGTACAGAAAAATGAAAGAGGGCATGGCTATATATAGTTTTTGGTTAACCGTTATGATCGTTCCTTGCTAAAGAGGGAATGATCTTGGCCATCCATGTGGGCTAGTGGTTTTGTAATACAAGGGGCATCCTAAAAACCATCAAAACTTGCCCAAAGTATTCCAAATCAGCTGCTAAAACCATAAAAAACCAGCCCAAATGACCAGGTGCAATGTTTTTGACAAAAATGTTTTGAGAAAAGATTTTGAAAAATATTTTAATGAAAACGTTTTGAGAAAACATTTTGAGGAATACCCGAAGGCATAAAGCCTAAGGTTCAGGATAAATCATCTAAGGTTAGATTATTCGTCAATCATGGAGTAGTTGTGGCACGAATAAGGATGAGGATTAGGAAAGAAGTCCTAAGTCTACTCATGTTTGGGTCCTAGGAAGGTTATAGACTAGGTTCAAGGCATGCTAATAACCTAATTCCCTATAACCAGTGCTCTGATACCAATCTGTAACACCCCAATCGTGTAATATAACAACATGCGGCGGAAATATCAGGGAGTCACGTTACAAATTGCTCACAACTACTGGTACTAAATTGTTTCAATATCATTAACATCGTTTTACAAACAAAGAATACATGTAATTGTTCTTTTTAGAAGTCTAAGGCCCGTATGCAGTCCTATGCGTTGCATGCTTGAACAGTCGAAAACCTAAAACATATGCGAAAACAGTCAGCATAGCGAATACATAGGTTTTATTAGCCAAATAAATGGCAAAACATTTGGTATTAATCTTTATTGTGAAAACTCGTGACAAAATAGGTTTGTATATGGCAATATGATATTTACCAAGTCATTTTGTTCCTTATATTGAAATCTCGATTAAACCATCGTAAAAACTTGTTAATATGTTATTAGGAATCCAATCAAGGATTAATAATATCTGTTTTGAAATAAATAAAAACTTATATAAGTATTATATAAATCAAATCAATGATCTATGACAACACTTTAAATATCCTTCTAAGAATCTAACATATAAAGATATGGGAGATTCTACAAGGATTTCGATAATCGAATACTGAAACAATAGTACACAAAATCCTAAGGTGATCCAGATAACGCTACAAGAATAATAAAATAAGAACACTTATATATAGGAAGTACCAGCAGCGTATCCACCATGTTCTTATTTTATTATACCCGTTTCGTTATCTAAATCACAACTACCACATAACACATAAATCGTCAACTTGTACCAACTCGTAAACACGCATTAAAGCACACAATGAATCCAATCAAGGACTCCAATATCAGTACTTTAAACATCCTACAAGAATCAACCTATGAAGATAGATAGATGCTATAAGGATTCGGGTTTTGTCACATTGTCTAATCTAACATGCATTAAAGTACACAATGAATCCAAACATGGACTCCAATATTAGTACTCTAAACATCCCATATAAGTCTAACTATGAATATAGATAGATACTACAGGGATCTTGGGTTCTTGTCATATTGAATCATTGAATCAAAACAATCCTAAATACTAAAGGTGATTCGGGATAACGCCACGAAAGGTAATACAATAAGCACACTTATATATAGGAAGTACCAGCGGCATATCCACCATGTGCTTATTGTATTATCTAGTTTCGTTATCTAAATCACCAACAATCTACACAAAACCAACTATCGAGTTGTAAAGTACTTCTTAAAAATCTCACTATGAAGATAGGAAGATTTAAGACTGTACTTCAAATATCCTACATGAATCTAACTATGAAGATAGGTAGATCACTTAAGGATAAAACATTACATTTGCATAATCGGAATAATACACATAAAAGCACTTAGCGAACACACATATGCTATACATTTTGAAAACATATCGATTACACATATGAATCACCCCAAAACATTTGAAAACGGTAAAAAGAGGGGAACACTGTTTGACTCGTCACTACACCTAATTAACGTGGTAATCAGTAGGTATAGTCACACGGGACTATAACCATAGTGATTATGCTCACGTTGCGAAGTTCAAACGAACTTCGTGTTGACCAAAGACTGGTCAAAGCAGAAAGTCAAACACTGTTTGACTTTCCCGCTTAAAAACGCATAAAAGAATGAAAGAAGCTTACAAAGGGTCCAAGCTAGGAAGTTTGATCCAAGTTTGCTCAGGTATGAAGTGTTTAAACCTCAACTTAGAGCAAAATGAATCAAGTGTGAGTTGAAGTGAATGAAAGCATGGGTATTTATAGATTTTGGAGAATCGTTAGGATCGTTCCTCGCAAAACGTGCATTGATCTAGACCTTACATGTGGGCACATGGTTTTGAAAACCATGGGAATACTTAAAAACATCAAATTCAAGCCCATAGAGTGCAAAACCTTGGGTTAAAACCATCAAATCCTCAAAAATGGACCAAGTTCAATGTATCTGCCAGAAATTTTAAAAATGGTCCCTGCACTTGTAAAACTTGATTTTTTTGGCACTTTTAAACCCCTTTAACCTCATTTCAAGGCTCTAAAATGATGTTAAAGTATAGGGAACTTAAAATATGCTCAAATACATCACGGATGTCGGTTCGTTTGGCCGTACGGTTGCGTTATTCGGGTAATTACGACGGAAGTCGTAACGAACGCAAAAACGATCCAAATTAAGCGACGAATGAAATTTTATCATGCCAATCACTAAAATAAAATATTTTAATGATTACATAAATTTTTGGATGTCTGGATATATTCAGAACGTAAGTTATGCGCGAAAATGCAAACTTATGCACTTTTTGACGCTTTTAGTCCCTATTGATCAAATAAGTTTATTTTTGCACACCAAACACCTCAAAGCTTATTTCTAAGTCATGTAAAGGATATTTAAGGCATATGTAACTTATGATCAAGTTCCGGAATGTTCGATACTATGTGAATCAGCAGACTTTCATAGTTTGACGCAAATAGTCCCTGAGTGTGAATAAACTTGTTTTTGACACACCAAAGCCTTCAAAACTTTTTTCTAAGTTATATAAAAGTTATTTAAGGTATGTTAAGCCTTTGTCACTATTCCGGAGTGTTTGCCGCATTAAACTGATTACGTTTACGCATCAGTTCGCGTTTAACTTTCCAGAAAGCGATTTAAAGCTTGTAAATGAACTAGAATCAAAATGTGAAATTGTAAAGCCAAAATAAATAAATTTTTGAGACCAAAAAACATTGTTTCTTGATAAAAAATAGTGTCCTACATCATGTGTGTTTACGGAGCACAAGTGTCACAGTGCTAGACAACGAGGTCTGGGACCTGTTGCCTCCAGAGCCGGAGGATGATGAGGACGAGGTTATGGAGGAAGAGCATGAGCAGCATGAGGAGCCGCCGCACACACCACCGCACTCACCACAGCAGCATCACACCCCACATTACGAGCATTGGCCTCCCGGCATCCCTTCATATTGTAACAACTGTGCTTGTAATCATTATGAACAGTTATTTTATCAATAAAACAATGTTATTTGATCCCAATGTTTGTTTTGTTATGTTTTACATTTTTCATGTTTTGACTTTTATGTAATTCCAAACTCTATATCGCTTTCTGGAGAGTTATACGCTAACTGATGCGTAAACGTAACCAGTTTAATGAGACAAATACTCTGGAACATCAACATATACTTAACATACCTTAAATAACCTTTACATAACTTAGAAATAAGTTTTGAAGGCTTTGGTATGGCAAAAACAAGTTATTTCGCTTACAGGGACTAAACTTGACAAATTGCGAAAGTATGCCAATTCGAACTGTAACAGACATTCCGGAACATGACCATAAGTTAAACATACCATAAATATCCTTTACATAGCTTAGAAATACGCTTTGAGGGGTTCGGTATGCTAAAATAAACTTTTGGGTCATTCAGGGACTAAAAGTGTCAAAAAGTGCACAAGTTTGCACTTTTGCGCATAACTTACGTTCTGAATACATCCGGACATCCAAAAATTTATGTAAGCATGACTATATTATGCTTTAGTGTTTGGCTTAAGAAAAATCCATTCGTCGCGTCATTTGGATCGTTTTTCGCGCTTACGCGCATTCCGTCGTAATTAAGCGAACATCGCGTTCGTACAACCAAACGAACCATCATCCGGCATATTTTTGAGCATGTTTTGAGTTCCCTATACTTTAAATTCATTTTAGAGCCTTGAAATGAGGTTAACGGGGTTCAAACGCATCGAAAAAGGCCTTAAACACGTGCAGGGACCATTTCTGCCACTTTTGAAACATTTCTGAAACAGGGGGGTGCTAGCGTAGCGCGACAGCCTAATGCCTTGGCAGTAGCGCTACGCGACTGCCTAACCAGACCAGATTAAGTGTATTTAACATCAGATTGCAGCTGTTTAATCCTCAACCACACACTCACACTTGTCTAGTCAGCTGATAAGAACCCATTTTTAGTCACCACAACTTTGCAACACATGTACGGGTAGGATTCGAGCACGGTTTCCATGAAACGATCTTAACGGTGGACCAAAAACTATATATACCCCATGCCCCCCATTGCTTAAATCACTAGAATTTTGATTTGAGAAACTCCAAGTTGAAACTATTGTTTCATACCTGAGATTTTTGAATCGAAATTAGCATTCGGGGACCCTTCGTAAGTATTCTTTCGTTCTTTTATTGCTTTTCGAGTCTTTAGAGTCTGAAAGTCAAACTTTGTTTGACTTTCTGCATTGACCAGTGTATGGTCAATGCGAAGTTCGTTTGAACTTCGCAACGTGAGTGTAATCACGTTGGTTATAGTCCCTTGGGACTATGCCTACTGATTACCACGTTGTCTAGGGTCGTAGGGTAAGCGATCTAATAAATCGATTATACCTCGAACCCGACCCATTTGGTCGATCATTAGGATCCGACCAAATACATTAGGTGACTATAGTAGGTAGGGAATAACCTTCCGAGGTTATACCCTATGGTCACATCGTTTGAGTAGTTGTATGATAGGTAGTTTATATGCCTTAGGTAAATTACCAAAATACCCTTTTCATGTATAATTGGTAATTAAGCATATGTAACCTAAACCTTTATCACATAACTGATTATGTAACATGTTTAGGCATATTCTACTTGTCATAGGACTAGTTAGGCGGTCCGAACGCGTTTCACGCGAACGACGCGTTAAAGTAGCATAAGCTACCTAAACGGGTCGTAATGGGTCGTAAACAATTATGTTAGGTTTCATTTAGTATGTAGGCTTTGTTAAACCAAATGACACGAGTCTCTACACTCGTTTGGTTTACGAACCCTCATGCTACCCGATCTTCCGATATAGGTCCGGTTTATTAACATAATTACCTATATTAGGTGCCGTTTGATTCCAAGATCTTTACCATTGTTTGATTGTCACTCCAGGACTACTGAGTAATATCAAGTGAGTACATAGACCCCTCTTTTACTGTTTTCCAA